>PVLC010001922.1:10131-128173 GCA_004027655.1 Graphiurus murinus | reverse complement strand
ATGTGTTCAAGTGTTGGTCCTATGCCCTCTTCAAGTAGCTGCAAGGTCTCTGGTCTGACTTCCAGGTCCTTGATCCACCTTGAGTTGACTCTTGTGCAGGGTGAGAAAGTGGGGTTTATTTCCAGTTTCCTGCATATGGTTAACCAGTTTTGCCAACACCATTTGTTAAAGAGGCTATCTTTTTTCCAGTGTATATTTTGGCTCCTTTGTCAAAAATCAGTTGACTGTAAGTCTGTGGGTCTGTTTCTGAGTCTTCTATTCTGCTCCATTGGTCTATGTATCTATTTTTGTGCCAATACCATGCTGATTTTATTACTGTGGCTTTGTAGTAGAGTTTAAACTCAGGTATTGTGATGCCTCCTGCATGATTTTTATTGCTAAGAACTACTTTGGCTATCCTAGGCTTTTTGTTTTTCTAGATGAATTTAAGGACTGATTTTTCTATGTCTGTGAGGAGCGTCCTTGGCAATTTCATGGGTATTGCATTGAATTTGTAGATCAGTTTTGGGAGGATGGCCATTTTGATGATATTTATTCTGCCTATCCAAGAGCATGGGAGGTCCTTTCATCTCCTAAGGTCTTCATCAATTTCTTTCTTCAGCTTTCTATAATTTTCCTTATAGAGGTCTTTAATCTCCTTGGTTAGGTTTATCCCTAGGTATTTTATTTTTCGGGGTGCTATTGTGAGTGGAATTGCTTTCTGGATTTCTTTTTCGATTGATTTGTCGTTGGCATATAAAAGGTTTCTGATTTTTTAAGATTGATTTTGTATCCGGACACCTTACTGAATTTGTTGATCAGTTCTATAAGTTTTTTGGTTGTAACAAAAATTTTAATTGATTCTTAAAACTCACATTCATTGAATAATGTTTAAACAAAATGTCAGTTCACATTTATTGGATCAGTCCTTTCTGGTTATATGATTATGCTCTGATGATAAGAGATAAGATTTCTTACAACTGCCTTGAAACATTTCAGGTTTTAAGATTCCAATTAACATATACTCAAATCAGCATCTTATAGAAGACTTTATGCCTCCCAGTTCTATTACTGTTTTGTTTTAAAGATCATATTCAGGGTGTTTTAAGGAGTGATTCCCATTTGATCACTTGCATTGAACTCAACCACAGTTACTAGATTCTAATCCAAACCTACACAGTCAGTCTTAGGGTCCTGGCCTATTTGTCTTCATTCCATTAAGGAGCCACGATACCTCTCATGTACAATTGCGTTAGAGAACTTTGTCCAAAACACCCAAAGCACTTTCAAGAACCAAGGTCAAGAGGATGCCATTCATCCACAATGTCAAGCCATTTAACTCAAAACAATGAAACCAGAGTTTTGGATGCTTGCTATGGTATACTTGTATATTCTTGAGAAAGTCTTTTTATCTTCCATTGACCATAGTCATCTGTTCAATAAAAATGTGGTAAGAATTCATGTTTCAGGAGGTTTTGGAGACAATCACATATGGTAATACATGAAAAATTAATAATCCACAAAGCGTTTTATACAGTATGGTGTTAGGAACCTATATTTTATTAATGATTGTTCTATAAAAGAAGGATAGATTACTTTTAACAGAAAGAATGGGACATTTCACTCATATTCTGATGTTTCAAAGATCTAAACATTTAGAAATGTTCTACTCTCTTATTGAAGTCTCCCCAAATTGGAAGTTTCATTTTAAATCTACCGAATTAATGGCACCACTTTCAGATTTCTCTGACATTATCCACTGTTTGTAATTGGTAAGTAATATTAATAAGATAATTATGCAAATCTTTTAATAACCAAATGGAATTCTTCCCTAAACAATTGCCCAGATGTTATAGCTGTTACTATCTTATTAAATATTTAATACCACCTACTAAACCCTATGCAAAGTCAAATAAGCTTGAATACACTAATACTTCATATAAAACTAATAAATTTAAGAAGTTCTAAAGCAGGGAGAAAAAAAGAACATTTCAGAATAAGAAGGCTGAAGTTTCCCCATATTATTTGATAAAATTTAGGGTACTGGCTCAAGAAAACATTTTTTTCCTTCTGCACCAGCTCATTTACGAACCAATTTATTTCTGAAATAGGCCCCAGGGGCAGGCTGGTGGGTGACTGTAATGGGGATATCTGACTGGCCACTCAAGGAAATTGCTATAGACTTTTAATCTTATTTTGATTAAGTTCTGTGTAGATTGTGTCTGCCAGGCTAGCACTAAGATTACTGTTTCTGAGATCTTTTGGCTGCTACTGGAATGAAACTCAATTTTTTTTTTTAACTTTTCAAGGTTAAGTTGAAACAATATTACCCATTTCTTATAAACAGTATATGTTTAGGTTTTGGATTGTTCCAGAATCTGTGATGTTAATAAAGACACCATATTTAATAAGTCACAAGCTTATGAAAGATACTTTTTTTTTTTGAAAAATAGTTTTAGGTTAAAAAGAAAGAGGAAGGCAAATGCACTTAGGGGAAAGTATAGTATCTTCAAGTATTCGTAGTTGCAAAATGAGGATTTTACAAATAAATAAATATCAGCTTAAAAATAACCGAAGATAATTTTTTGTTGTTATAGAAAGGCATGAGCATGGATCAACAGTAGGAGGTTTTATTTTATCTTTGTGTGTGTGTGTGTGTGTGTGTGTGTGTGAGAGAGAGAGAGAGAGAGAGAGAGAGAGAGAGAGAGAGAGAGAGAGAGAGAGAGAGACTGACTGGGTATTGAACCCAGGAGCATTCTACTTCTGATTTATACCACCAGCCATATTTTTTTATTCTTTATTTTGAAACAGGATCTCAATAAGTTGCAGAAGGCCTCACTAAGTAGCTGAGGCTGGCCATGAACCTGCTATTCTTCTGTCTCAACCTCCCAAATACTGAGATTCCTAGCATGTGCCACCACTCCTGGCTCTTACTATCTTTTAAAAAAATCAGAATCAGAGGAATGATGTGTTCTGTTTCTGGACCAACAGAATGCAGACATAAGATGCAGCCTTTCATTTTGCGTTGGGCAAGCCTGCCTATTCGTCCATCGTCTCCCTGTTCTCCAAGCAGTGCATGTGAATCAGAGAAATCTCAATTCATCCCCAAGACAGAGATGCATTGTGTGTAGTAAGCCAGTTATGGGCAGACCTTTGCCTTTGTTTACTCAAAGGTTGAATAGGAAGCCCAAGCTTACACCATTTAATTTTACAGACTGATGTTGGTTCATGGGTTGTGGAGGTGACCACCTATTCAGATCTAATCAAAAGAAAGAGGTAGAGAGTCTTCTGTTATTGAAATATAACTTTCTTATCTTCTTTCTACGTATGTTGAACAAAGCTTGCTCTGCCAATTGTTCTTATCAGTAAAGACTAAACCCTGATACAAATAATCTGGAAGCTTATCTTTTTGGGGAACGTAATACCAGCATTTCTTTATTGTTAAAACAGTCTTCCAGTCAAGACCTCGAAGACCTGTCTAAAATCATGTTGACACTGCTGGCATTTCATGTTGCTCGTCAGGTTGATCTCAGAGCAACAACCTTTCTGCTTTTCTTAAAAGCACACTTAGGTGAGAGAGGTGTTGAGGGAAAGGAGACATCCCGATTTCCGAGTAATTAGACATCAGGCGGAACCCAGCTAGCCGGAGTCTGTGTGTCATATTTTTTCAGCCATAAGCAATGTTCTCTAACTGTCATTAATTTATAGGAATGCAACAAAGTTGAAAGTGGCTGTAAAATGCTGATCTAGAGGATATGACTTATAATTCTGAGCAAGTTAGTGGGTAATCCCAGCATTTGGGAGGCTGAAACCAGAGGATCCGGGTTCGCAGCCAGCCTCAGTTACCTAGTGAGGTACTCTGCAACTTAGTGAGACCTTGTTCCAAAATAAAGAATAAAAAATAGGGCTGGGGGTTGTAGTGAATTAGGAAGCTGTAGTCTAGTCATCTCTCCAAATGTAATTTCAATGATTGCCTACGATAGGACCAAAAAAAAGAAAAAAGTTTTCTTTTTTCTTCTTTTTTTCCCTTGTGGTATTGGTGATTGAACCCATGGCATTCAACTTCAGGTCTATATCCCAGTGATTTCTATTTTGTGTTTTGAAACAGGGTCTCTCTAAGTTGCTGAGATTCTTGCTATGTTGCTAAGGCTATCCCTGAACCTGTGACCTTCCTATCTCAGCCTCATGAGTACTGAGATTACAAACATGTATCAATAAGCCTAGCTCCAAAAACACAATCTTAATCCTATTCTGTTTAGTAATCCAGAATTTGATAAAGTCTGAAAATAGTTTGTAGTTCTACAGGATGAACTAGTATACAATTCTTTTAAACCATTAATAAATAATATTTTCTTGGAATTTTTTAAAGTGTTCACTCTGTAAAGATTGAATGAAACTTTCTATAGTGGTTTTTAAGTTTCATAAGCTATTAAAAGGATATCCCATAAACTAATATAGCACCAGGCAAAATAGGACTTTATCTATGATTTATTCTCCAATAATTGTAAGCCATTTCTGAAATATAGACTTGCTTCTTAAAAGCTCTTCCCAAGTTACTTTTAGAGTGAATTATTAGCAAGGCCCTGCACAACTTAGTGAGACCCTTTTTCAAAATAAAAAAATAAAATAGGGCTAGAGGTATAGCTCAGAGGTAGAACATCCCTTGGTTCAATCCCCAACATCACAACAAACAAACAAACAAATAAAGTGAATTCTTTTAAGATAGGAATAGTGGTGCATTTCTGTAATCTTATTACTTGGGAGGCTAAGAAAGGAGGATCTCAGGTTTGAGGTCAGCCTCAGCAACTTAGCAAGGTCACTCAGCAACTTAGCAAGACCGTGTTTTAAAAATAAAATAGGGCTGGGGGTGTAGCTCAGAGGTAGAATGCCACTGAATTCAATTCCCAGTACCAAAACCAAACAAACAAATAAATAAATGAATAAATAAATAAATAAATAAAGTGAATTATTTTAAAGAAGATATATTAGCTAATATGAAACTAACAGGTTGTTAACTACTGATGTTTTAATTAAGAATATGTACAAAGCATATAGGAAAATCCTATTTTTAGGTAGTGCATATATATGGATGCAAAGTAAAAAAATGCTTTTTTTGAGGAAAACTATTTATGAATCTATTTTAGAACTTTTTTCAAATCTATTTGCATGTAACTTTTTAATAGATTGGAATATATATATGCATCATTATAAGCATATTATTAATTTAAATTAATAAAAAAGGTGAAATCTCAGAAATAAAAATAAACTTCAAAGCCCCTAGAGCTGAATTTTGAAAGAAAATTTCTGGGAAATGGGAGAAGTTATCAATCATATTACTTCCAATCAGCTCAATGGTTTCCCTACAGATCTCAGGGTTTTCTGATTTTCTTGTATGCTTGTCACAAGGAGTCAGTTGTACTCTCTTTTCAATTTGTTCAGTTTTAAAGTGTACTTTATGCTTTCCCTTTACTTGAAAATTCAATTTGTTTATTAACATCAAATATGATACTCTATGCGCATGTGCACGCGCGCACACACACACACACAATTTTTTCTATATACCTTTCTAAATCAAACTGTTTATAGAGAAGAGGTTGTCTGAGAAATTTCCAGAGACCTGGTGTGGATATCCCCGACTGTGAAGACATGCCCGCCTTCTGGACTCACACTCGCACTCTGCAAAGTCAGCACCACCCTATGGGATTCCTTCTGTGAATCTTTTAAGGGAAACATGAGCAACGCTTTTCTTTTGGTTCCTTTTAACATGGCAAGACAGTCTGGAGCTCTTATAGAATTTCTTGGAAACCCAGATAACAAAAGAAATAAACCTCTAAAAGCACATATCCATTCATGTACGAATGAACATTTTGGGGTCAGATAAGCACTGTGCTCACCAGCTTTTTGCAGGTGGCTCAGTCCAAAGGACTTTGAGGCCTTGTCTTAGTTGCATTTTCTGGATCATCTTTTCATCTCTTCGTGTTTATTAGTATGAAAACCACCAACTTAATAATGCAGTACAATTTGTGTTTTTTTTTTAATCTCTGACAAACCAAACACATTCCCCCATTCTCAGAAACTCCAGGAGCAAGGGGTGCTATTCTGCAGGTCACAGTTTGGATACAATTGCCCTGTAATAGGCCAAAACCTCAGCCCATCCCAAAGTCCACCAGAGGAGGCCGAGGAAGGAAGAGGCTGACAGCCGACACCAAGTGGTCAGAGCTTGGCTTTGACTTGTTCTCTGGTTCCAGCCAGAGCATAATTCTGCTTTTTGTCACCTCCAAGAGCTGTTTTGCTCTTTCTAATGCATTCATTTTTCCTTGCTTAAAATTGCAAGTAATTTCTATTGCTGTCAACCGGTAGGGCTAACTAACATGATGGCCGAGTACATTGCCAAAACGCTGTATTAAATGAACCTAAACTCGTTCCCCTGCTGTAAGAATCCCCCAAGCCTTTTAAATATTTAATATGCATCATGACTCTCCAGCAGAGATGGTACATAGCCGATTGTGAGAGGTATAATCTACCTGTTGGAATCTTCAAGTAAAGAACAGATTTATTTGACAGCATGTCATTTTCTGATTTTTTTCAAAACCGGAAAAAAATTAAGCTATTATTTAAAACAAAGGAATTTAGACATGTTTATTTACCTTTTCCCCATATCTCAGCTGCTACTTCATTTTTTTTAACCCATTGTCAGTCAGTGTGTTGATTTCCTTTTTTTGGGATGTGCACTACTGCAGTTATTTGGTTATTTGGGAAGCATTCTGTTGCCATGTTTCATGTTTGCTGGGTCTCCACATTGATATTTATTAATCTGGTATACCAGTTGTCTACATTAAGTGTATAGCATAGCATGCATGTGTGTGTGTGTGTGTGTGTGTGTGTGTGTGTGTGTGTGTGTTACTGTGTTACAGAGGTTGAATACAAGGAAGTTCTACCTGTGAGCGACATCCACATCCCCATTCTATTTGTTATTTTGAACCTAGATTGTGCTAAGTGACTGTACACTGGTCTCAACCCTGACATTCTCCTTTCTCAGCCTCCCACGTACTGGGACTACAGGCTGGCACCACAGACTCAGTTATAGAGTAGTTTTTGTAGTAATAGCTGTGCTGCTGCTGATGTACCCTGGGGTGCTTGGGTATGCTCTGTTGCTTTGGTCTCAGGTGTGTACTCCAGTACAGTGTGTGTGTAGCTCCTTGAGCTATCGTCAGTGTTGGCAATGTTTCAAAGTCTCAATAGCATCTGTCTGGCCGCCGGCTAGGGCGAAGGGTGGCCAGGCAGGATGTAGTAACTGAGTAACTTTTGTAAAGGGGCCGTCCAGCTGCTTAGGGAGTCAACAGGTGGATGCACAGTGCAGCTCGGTTCCTTCCCAGGGTGGCTTGAGAGACGGAACAACTTAGGAAAACACGGTCATTTGCAGCAGTGTGGTGACCCAGCAGCTCCCAACAGTGAGCTAAGGACCGCAAGTTCTCCAACAGTAAATGTGTCAGGTGTCTGTGGCATGAACAGGCACGGTGGTGGCCTCCTGCTGAACCTTTTCCCCTGGCAGCAGCAAAGTCCTCTTGGTTCAGGCTTTATGTCAAGAGAAGAAACAGTAGATGCTATGCACTCAGTCTCCTTCTTTACAATGCCATCATGCATCTCTGCTCTGGAACATCTCTGCCACACTGCCCCTCTGCTCTGGCACTCTGCCTCAAACACTCCACTGAACTAGTGCTTGATTTTCATTTGTTTGGGCCCTGTGTTGTGGCCAGAAGTCTGCCAGGCACCTGTAGTCTGCTGTCCTGTGGATGTCACTCTCCCCAGCTTGTGCTCCTCTTTGCCACAATCTGAGCTTTTCATTCTTTATTGTATGCTAGAAATATCCTCTGAATTCCCTTTTCTTTAATTTCTATTATATTTTATTTAGTGAATTTCTACTCTGAAAAAAATCAACAGTCTTAATTTATATGTCCTGAATCTTAAATGACTAAATCACTTTCCCTATTGGATTTTTTTTTTTTTTGTACTGGAGATTAATTCCAGATACATTTACCTCTGAGCTACACCACCAGCCCTACATATTTTTTTTTAAATTTTGAAACAGGGTCTTGCTAAGTTAATGTGTGCTGCTGGCCTGGAACCTGGGATCCTACTCTCTCAGCCTCCCAAGTATTGAGATAACAGGTTACTGGAATATATTTTTGATGAACATACAATTTTCAATTTTTTAAACATATTTCAGTTACTCTATTATTATTTTTTTCCTGTTGATAATAGAGCTGTCAGTCCACTTGTTGTTGCTGTAGGGTTTGTATGTTTTATTTCCATGCTGCTTTTAAGTTTTTCTCTTTGTATTTTGTTTTCTTCACTGTACTTCACATATTCTGTCTGGAACTGGTTGGCAAGCTTAAATCAGCTTTTATTTATCTTTCGTTGGTGCTGGAAGTACATTATCCAGTATAGTTTAGTTAGTGTCTCTGTTGTTTATGTCTCTCTTTTCCTGGGAAAGTTGAGATATATATTTGAGCTTGGAGTTCTGTTCTCTATAACGCAACTTTTCTCCAATATTTTATATTATTTCTCATTACTGAACTTGAATGATTTTCTAGTAGGGGTTATTTTTCCAAATCTGTCATATTCACATTTGTATTTTCCTACACACATCCTTGGGTTTCTACTTTGTTCTTTTAAATATTGTAGCATCATCATTCTTTCATGTTTGTCTGATAATTTCATGCCTTAATGTATTATGTCTGCTGAATCCTTAATGACATGGTAATCTTCTTATTTCTCTCTTGTCTCTTTCTTTCTGTCTGTCTCTCTGTCTCTGTCTGTTTCTTTCCACATACATGTACATGTGCCTTTTTTCTTGCTCATATACACCCATGCATGCATCTTATACTGTATATAAATGATTTGCAACAATACTAAATTTTTATTACAGATCTACTAGTTAGTTATTCTTACACTCACTTTATAATTGATAACATTGAGAATCACAGAGAATAAATGCCTTGGCTAATTTTAATGCCTAATGCATGTAAATAGAGTCTATTTAAGACAACCTTGTTGCTGACTACGTAGGAACCTTCTTCAGAACCTTTGTTTTTGCAGGGATTGCCCATACAAGACTACTTTAAATCAAGGTCAAAATTTGTGGGTCCGTGGACAACACCAATTTGTTGGCACTCTGCAAGCATGCTCAAAGACTGGTTCAGGCTTGTTCTACTCTTCATTAAACAGTGTTCCCTGAAGATTCTAGTTTAGATTAGAGTAAGTGTCCGGCCAGACTCTTAGTATCTTGACAGCCATAGGCTTTAATTTCTGTCTTTTTCATCTGTGGGTTCTTTCAGAAAACCATTACCATAAACTGCATGGAAAAATTTCCACAGTTCTTTGATACTTGTCTTCCTTAAAGTCCCATCTTCTTTAATTTTATTTATTTTTTTCATCTTGAATTGCTAGAGATTAAAAACCCAGGACCTTGGGCATGAAAAAGATGCACTGTAACACTTGACTACATCCCAACCCCTCTGACACTTATCATTTGTTGCCTGGAGGTTTTTCTTCTTCCTTTAACCTCTATCAGAATAATGGATTTTTTCTCTTTATTTTATACATTCCTAACTTAAAGTAGATATACCATTTTGCTTTGTATATTGCACCAATGTCATTTCTAAATTCTGATTTCCTTCTTTACTTTGTAGGTCTTTTTTTTGTTTTCCAAAATTTCTTTTACTTTATGATTTTTGTTGGCTTCAATATAGAAAATGATTTTTTATATTTAATATTTGCTTCCATATCTACTTTGTGATAAAATTGGTAAATAGACTCTGAAAAACACTGTGGTCTTTGATTCATCTGAAAAAAACTCAAGCCTCTCTATAGTTTACCTACTGTTCATTCTTTCTTCAATTCCCTGATGCTTTACAAAACACATGGTTTTAAAAAAGTGTATCTATATCTATGTTTATAGCCATAAAATTCACAGTTGCCATACTATGAAACCATTCAGGATGTCCATTAACAGATGAATGGATTACAAAACTATGGGATATGTACACAATGGAATTTTATTCAACCATAAAGAAGAACAAAATCATGTCATTTGCAGGGAAATGGATGGAACTGGAAAACACTATGTTAATTGAGATTAGTCAGTTACAAAAAGTAAAAAATCGGATGCTCTCCATAATATTTGTATGCTAGGAAGAAAGTGGGTCTTAAAAGGGACTTTAGATGAAGAAGGAGAAATTTTTGATGAGCAAAGAAGGTGACCTAACTGAAGGTGATGGGGAGGGGAAACACCCTAAGGCACATGATATACTTTCACAAACATATCAAAGTCAGTCACTAAACTGAACTTGAGAAGGAGGGAGGGTGAGGAAGTGGGGCAGGAATTGGGGAAGGGTTAAATGAGAGATGTGTGCATGTATGCCTCTACCAGTTTGCACCTAACAAAGATGTATGATTATAAAGCACTTATAAAAAATTTAAAAACCACAGAATTATTAAAAAAAAAAGCTGTATCTAGCTTTTTGTTGTGATTACAGTGGAAGTATGAGTTAGACAATTATCCTAGAAGTAGAAGATAATATTTTCATTCAATTGCTTTCTTTTTTCCTGTTCTCTCTTCCAGAATTCCTTTCAGCTATTCTTTGGATCATTTTATTCTACCCTTAGTGCCTTCCCACTTCTCATATGTTTTTGTTTTTGTCCACATATTGCATTTTGTGTAATCTCTCATCTTTACTTTCTACTGTGTTGACTGCCCTATTAGGGGGCTGTAAGTTCTTTAAAATGGTTCAACAAAGCCTAAAATGTATATTATCTGGCTCTTTGCTGAAGGAGTTGTCCAATTCCTGATCAAGAATAATTTTGTGCCTCCTTTGCCAAACTCCCAGAGTATTAAAAGCCATAAAATTATTTATATGTTAATTTGTTAGTTTGATGGTTCATGATTCAAGGTCATATGATTTAGAAGTTTGAAGCCCCAAAAAATAAATGATATACAACCATGAGGCAAGAATAAGTACCCCTATTATTTGTAAAATCCAACAAGCAGAAATAAAGTATTTATTTACATATTTTTGGACAACTTTTGAATCCTTAAGTGTTTCTTTTAATAAATGTGAAAAGCTGAAAGAGACTGAATTATACGTCATTATAAGAAAATATGTGTCATATACATATTTGTAAAAAGTCCAGTGTATAAGACTTTAATTCGATTGGTTTTGAAATAATAATTTCCTGACACAGTCTCTCAGCATGTTTCATTTACACAAGGGAAAATTCCTTAATTATAAGATTTTTAATTTACCCTGGTAATTTCATAAGAAAAATGATTAATTACTTCAAGCAATCAGTTTTACAGATAATCATAGTTCTTAATTTAAACCATGCACAAAAAGAAAGCAGATAAGCTAATGCATAAAACATAAAGAAAAATTCAGTCATTTACTAAAAATGAAATCAGTGTTAAAATGTTTCTTTCTAGTCAGATTCTTTAAATCTGCCTATTTTTGCTGAGTAACTAATAATTACACTTTTAAGTTCAAATGACTCTTGACACAGCAATAGAATGTAAAGCAAACACTATATTAAAAAATAAATGGTATAGAGTATTGACATTTAGAAAATGCAAGTTTTGTGAAGTTTGCAAAGTGCTTTTAAATCATAAATGCTAAACCAAATGAATGAAATACTGTATTTAATGGAATTAAAAAAAAAAAAAAAGAACAGTTTAAGTATTCGAAGGCCTGAGGCAGGGTTCCGTTTTAAGTAGTTCTCTTTTAATCAAGATTATAGCTTCCCAGGATAAAACTAGTTCAGCTAATAATGTGGATCTATCTTAAAGGTCGAATCCACAGCTCTGAACTCTGATTTCATAGCACAACCACCGGACAATATTTAAAATAATATGAATTTCTGATCACATGCTGGCCCAATTAAAATATCAGTTTTGGGGGAAGGGTATAGGGAGTTTATACCAAGTGCTAGCTGCATGTGTGTTTGTATCACTTCAAACCTCACTCTGATGTATAATGATAATTCACTATTAAAAGTATAATAAACAAATAATAAACATCTAAGACATGGGTGAGATTTAATAACCAGTGAGCATTGATAGGCTACCTATTGTAAGGACCAAATGTATGTCTTTAACCTATATATATGGCTAAAATGTAGAAAAATAAGCATAGGAGCCACATAAATACATGCATTCAGGAACCTCAAGATTTCTGTATTGTCTTATTTTTGAAAAGAAACTTAAAATTTGAATTACAGACTCACAAAGTAAAATGGTATTGATTAATTTTATATAAAATATATAGTAGTGCTAAATCATCTATTTAAACTTGGCCTTCGAAAAATAAAAAAAAATGATAGCTATTTTCAAAACATCTTCAAAAAGCTTAAGGAAAAGTCATTATCAAAGGGACATTGTTATTTTCTACTTACACAACAAAATACTTTTTAAAAAAATTTGGATAAGTAAGTTTCAGGTTTTTGATAACTGGACATTTCAATATAGGACTCACTTTTTGAGCCAAATGTAAAAAATTTTAATTTACCACCACACGAACCTCCTTTGAGGTTCATTTGAAAGGGATTATTAGATATCCTTGATCTTTTACCAATAATTTCTTACCTTAACTGGAAAGATTTAACTTCTTTAAATCTACCTTATTATTTGTCTTCATATTTAAAATATTTCCCTTTTTCATTTTCAACTTTTAATAAGTTTATGTAGAAAAAGACTATTAATCACATCCCTGATTTTTAAGAGAGGCTTTTTATTGCTCTGCTAATTTGGAAATAAAAAACAAGCAGTAATATGGTTTCAAAATGCCAAAGTTCCACTCCAATAATTCAACTGAAAATAGCATTAAGGATAAACAAAATAAGCTGTGGCAACTCTTGAAAATAATATAGGAGGGCATCAACAGACCAGAAAATTGATGAATTTCAGAAGAGACGAAGCATATTGTTTCCTATCATCAGAGAAACTAATAATTTTCTGTTACTGAGCTTAGGTCATGAAGCCTACTGCCTGCTAATCTGTGAATGGGCATTTTCTCTAAGATTTGCAGAAACATTATGATATCAGAAGAGAAACTCCTGGCAGTAAAAACATTTCTGGTTAGCAGGAAAGGAAAAAATTGAATACCATCAGTCTACAAGGATCAACATTCTTCCATTTAAAAGGCAAGGTCCATTTTTTTTTTAAATTCAGGTTTAATGTGATGGAAATTACTTGACAAGTAAATGGAAAAATATACTACCATCTACCTCAAATGGGACAGCAAAAAAAAAAAAAAAAAAAAAAAAAAAAAAAAAAAAAAAAAAAAAAAAAAAAAAAAAAAAAAAAAAAAAAAAAAAAAAAAAAAAAAAAAAAAAAAAAAAAAAAAAAAAAAAAAAAAAAAAAAAAAAAAAAAAACAAGAAGCAAATATAAGAAAAAATGAAAATAACTGCACAGAAGGGAAATTCCTTAACATGTTCAACCTTTTCTAGGTTTTGTAATTATGATTTTTCTTCTTCTATTTCAATATAAGTAAGACATTTAATCAGTTTAAGTAGTGGAATGGTCTGAATCTTGACTGTCTCCCCAAACCCACGTGTTGTTTCTTGTGTGTGTGTGTGTGTGTGTGTGTGTGTGTGTGTGTGTGTGTGTGTGTGTGTGTGTGTGAGGTTTTCTACCTCTGAGCTACAACCCCAGCCCTATTTTATTTTTTATTTTGAAACAGAGTCTCAATACTTTGCTTAGGCTGGCCTAGATCTTGTAATTCTCCTGTCTCAGCCTCCCAAGTACTGGCATTACAGGTATACACCACTCTGCCTGGAAAAAGCTCATGTTTAAAACTTGGTCCTCAGGGTGGTGCAACTTCTGAGAGGTGAGGGCTTGGGGAGATCTTTCAATCATTGGTGGCATGTCTTTGAAGGGATCCAGGGACCACAGGGATCCAGGAAGCTCTTTTGCTTCCTGGCTACAAGGTAATTGGCTTTGCTCTAACACATGTTCCCATAATGAAGCACTGCTTCACCAAGGCCAAAAAAGAGCCAGCACTCATGAATGGAAACCTCCCAAACTGTGTGCAGCAGCAAACCTTTTCTCTTTAAAAGGTGGGTTGTCCCAAGTATTTAATTATGGTGATAGAAAGCAGACTAATACAGGCCACTATATAAAAATACCAAAAGCTGGTGACTTATACAACACACATTCATTTCTCACAGCTTTTAAGTCTAGGAAATATGATCAAGGGCCTCTTCCTGGCTAATGAAGACTGCCTTCTTGCTATACACCCAGATAGTAGAGAGAGACTAGTCTCATCTTATAAAAGCACTAATACCATCATGAGGACCCAGCTGTCATAGACTCATCTAAAATCTAATGGCATTCAAAAGGCCCATTTTTCCTGGAGAGAATTATTTTCCTTCCAGAGGGCTAGAGTGAGAACTCAGGATTCTCCTCCCATTACATTATAGTGGAGATGCTCTCTAAAGGAGTCAGAGTAGCTGGGTCCTTTTTCCAGAGTTCTTTGCCTATGGTAGATCCCTTTTATGTAGGTCATCTGGTTCTTATCACATTAGCACAGGGGTAAAAAATGGTGCAAAGCAGAGCTTTTCTTTTCACCCTCTGTACCCTTATGGTGTCAAGCCCCATGGGTCACCTATGCCTCACAACATTGCCTGTCCCTGCACCTCTGTATGGTGACCATAGGTGCATCAGCAGAGTGAGAAGCAGGAATACCTTTTATTACTAGAAACAACTCAATCTTCCATGGATGTGACCTTAAATCATACTCATTGACCTCAATCAACTAACATTAAAAGTAGCACTATTCAATTTTTCCTTTGATGGACCCTCATATTGCTGGGGGGTGAAGTAGCATTACCTGCTGTTTCAAGAGCCAAGTGGGAGGTGGAAGACACAGTGACATTTATTCTTTTAATTGAAACCCTTACATAAGCTGGGGGGGGGGGGTGGCCCATTCCTGGAATCTCAATACTTAAGGCTGAGACTGTCTCAGCAGCCTAGAGAAACTTGTTTTAAAATAAAATATAAAATAGGGCTGGTAGAATGCTCTGGGATTCAATCCTCTGGAAAAAAAATACATTTATGGAGTAAATTTTGCAAAAAGCATATGCTCTTGAGAGGGTCCCACACTAACGAGAGGGCCTAAAGATTTAGCATCCTTAGTTTTAAGGTACATTTATTGAATATTTCTACTAAACTTATAACAGAAAAACAAATACAACATAAAAATAATATGTGAGCAAATTAAATGTAGACTTCTCTGAAAACTCTTAGAAAATGTTTTGATTATGATAAAATTTTGCTTTAATGAATTAGAAAAGAAACAAATAGCAGAATGTAAATTTTTGAGTGTTGTAAGGATTATTTTCAGTGGTTGTAGAATCAATATACTCAGTTTTATGTAATGCTCTGAATATTTAACATAAGTCTTTATCAGAGAATAAACTCATTTCTAGACACAAGATATCTTAAAAATTAGCTATGTTTCCATAAATATTTGCTTCTAATTAACAAATGTCACAAAAGTGGTCCTTCCATAAGTACTTTAAAAATTTCTTTTTTTTAATTTTATTTTTTAATTGGTGAATTGTAATCATACATCTTTGTTAGGTACAAGTTGGCAAAAGCATACATGCACACATTTCTCATTTAACACTTCCACAATTCCTGCCCTACTCCCTTGCCCTCCTTCCTTCTTAGGTTCAGTTTAGTTAATGACTGACATGTTTGTGAAAGTACATCATGTGCATTAGGGTCATTCCCCTCCCTCATCACGTTCACTTAAGTCAACTTCTTTGCTCACCTAAGGTTTCTCCTTCATCTGGATTCCATCTTATGACCCATTTTCTCCCTAGCTTCAGCATATTAAGGAGAGCATCCAATTTTTTACTTTTTGTGACTGACTAATCTCTCTTAACATAACGTTTTCCAGTTCCATCCATTTGCCTGCAAATGACATGATTTTGTTCTTTATGACTGAGTAAAATTGTGTACATATCCCATAGATTTGTAATCCATTCCTCTGTTGATGGACATATTGGCTGTTTCTATGGTTTGGCAATTGTGAATTGTTCAGCTATAAACATAGATACATGTGCATCGATCTGATAATTTGGTATCCATTCTTTTGGGTAGATACCCAGAAGTGGTATTGCTGGATCATATGGTAGGTTCATTCCCATTTGATTGATGATCCTCCATACTGTTTTCCAAAGTGACTGCACTAATTTGCCATCCCACCAACAATGTATTAGTGTTCCCACTTCTCCAGCATTTGTTGTTGTTTTTGTTCTTGATGATTGCCATTCTGACTGGAGTTAGATGAAATCTCAAGGTAGTTTTGATTTGCATCTCTCTGATTGCTAATGATGTGGAACATTTCCTCATACATTTATTGGCCATTTGTATTTCTCCTTTTGTGAGGTGTCTATTTAGATCCTTTGCCCATGTTTTGATTGGGTTATTCGTTTTCTTAGCTGTGAGTTTCTTGAGTTCCCTGTATATTCCAGATATTAGTCCTCTATCAGAAGAGTAGTTGGCAAAATTTTTCTCCCACTCTGTGAGAGATTCTTGATAGTTTCCTTTGCTGCACAGAAGCTCTTCAGTTTAATGCAATCCCATGTATTGATCTTCCTTGGAGTTACTTGTGCTTTTGAGGTCTTGTTGAGGAAGTTTTTACCTGTGCCTATGTGTTGAGGTGTTAGGCCTATACTGTCTTCAAGTAGCTGCAAGGTCTCTAGCCCAGCTTCTAAGTCTTTGATCTATCTTGAGTTGACTCTTGTGCAGGATGAGAAAATGGGATTCATTTCCATTTTCCTGCATATGGTTATCCATTTTTGCAAACACCATTCGTGAAGAGGCTATCTTTTTTTCCAATGTATTTTTTTGGCTCCTTTGTAAAAAATCAATTGACTGTAAGTGTGTGGGTTTGTTTCTGAATATTCTATTCTGCTCCATTGGTCTATGTGTCTGTTTTTGTGCCAATAGCATGCTGTTTTTATTACTGTGGCTTTGTAGTAGAGTTTGAAGTCAGATATTGTGATGTCTCCTGCATGGTTCTTGTTGCTAAGGACTACTTTGGCTATCCTGGGCTTTTTGTTGTTCCAAATGAATTTAAGGCCTGATTTTTCTATGTCTGTGGGGAGTGACCTTGGTAATTTAATGAGTATTTCATTGAATCTGTAGATCACTTTTGAGAGGATGGCCATTTTGATGATATTTATTCTGCCCATCCAAGTACATGGAAGATCTTTCCATCTTCTAAGGTGTTCATTGATTTCTTTTTTCAAACTTTTATAGTTTTCCTTATAGAGATCTTTTACGTCCTTGGTTAGATTTATCTCTAAGTTTTTTATTTTTCAGGGTGCTATTGTGAGTGGAATTGTTTTCTGGATTTCTTTTTCAGTGGATTTATGGTTCACATGCAGGAAAGCTTCTGATTTTTTAAGATTGATTTTGTATCCAGACACTTTGCTGAATTTGTTGATCAGTTCTATAAGTTTTTTGGTTGCCTTTTTTGGGTCTTCTAAGTATAGTATCATGTCATCTGCAAAAAGGGATAGTTTTAGTTCTTCTTTCCGTATTTTTACCCCTTTGATTTCCTTCTCTTGCCTTATTGCTCTGGCTAGAGTCTCAAGTACTACATTGAACAGAAGAGGTGATAATAGATATCCTTGTCTTGTTCCTGTTTTTAGTGGGAACTCTTGCAGTTTTTCTCCATTTAATAGTTTTCCTTATAGAGGTTTGCTGAATTTGTTGATCAGTTCTATAAGTTTTTTGGTTGACTTTGTTGGGTCTTGCTTTTTTTCTTCCATCAAGAAGCTCATTTTATGTCAGTTTTGATTCGAACTCATAGCACCTGAGGAGAGGTGTTTCACTCAGATGCCATCTTGGGCTCCTCTCTAGTTTAAAGAATTTCATTTAAAATATGTGCAACAACTAAGAATATCAGATTTTTTTTAACCAAGTCTGTGAATATATGAATTAGACTTGGTCCAGTTTTGCAGAAAAACAAAGTGCTTTAGTTCCTTATCTGTAAAATGGGTGAGTAGTAATGATTGAATGAGTAAGATCAAGCAATTTGAGCCTCAAGTTCCTCATCTTCTGAATATGGATTAGTGAGAATCCACATTCTACCTGATATAAGGAAGGGTTGTCTTTGGTCTTGAAGACAATAGCAATTAAGTCTTGAAGTCAAGATTTAAATGAATATAATACTAATTCTGACATTAGAAATCAAATCTTATCCGAAAAAGGAAAATGGTGTAAAAGTTCTTTACACATCCTCAGTTGTCCCACTTCCTTTGCTAAAGGAATCACTACATACACTTCTATTATTGTATTCGCTTGTAGCAGTAGTTTTGCTTTATGTCTTGGTGCTTATCTGTTGCCTTCTGCTATCTCTACTCATAGGTCCCCAGAAATCAGATAATCTTTGGCATTGTATGTGCACATTATTGCATTTTTCCAAAACTTTTGAGTTAATTTTCATGCTGACATAGAGATATGAATTATTGCATGTGTTTATCACCTTAGTATATACACATTTTCTTTTATTTTTTTCCAGTACTGGGGATTGAACTCAGGGAATTCTACCTCTGAGCTACATCCCCAGTCCTATTTTTTATTCTTTATTTTTGAAACAAGGTCTCACTGAGTTGTGGAATGCCTCACTAGGTAGCTGAGGCTGGTCTTGAACACAGATCCTCCGGCCTCAACCTCCCAAATGTGGGGATTACAAATGTGTGCCACCATGCCCGGCTACATTTTCTTTATATTACATTATCATCCCTTCATTACTCAAAGAAAATCCATTTAAGAAAATATGAAAAAGTGTATTTTTTTCCATAGCTGCTAAATATTTCATATTGAGAAGTGATCATAGATTATTTAACAGAAGTATTTTAGTAACAATATGTCACAGTCTTCTCAAATATTTCCATATAACATAGTTATTAGGGGAGGGAGAGGAAAAATATAGGTAGGTATCATTTAAACAGTAGGAAGTAAATACATTTGTTCTGAGTTTTCGTGGAGGGAGATGATGCAAGAGAAAATGGAATTAAATTGTTTTTTTTCTTCTAATTTTATTTTGTTTGTTTCATGTGCACTACTGGGAGTTAAACCCAGGGGCATTCTACCTCCAAGCTACATCTCCAGCCCTATTTTTATTCTTTATTTTGAAACAGGGTCTCACTAAGTTTCAGAGGGCCTAAGTAGCTGAGGCTGTCCTCAATCCTGCAATCCTCTTATCTCAGTCTCCCAAGTACTGGGATTACAAGCTTGCACCACCATGCCTAGCTGGAATTAAAGTTTTCTAAATATCTCAGTTACCAAAGAGAGAAAAGTAGAGAAATTGCCTATCTTGGAGAGGTAACAGATATTATCTTGATTTCAGTCAGCACTTGAAAATTATACATGTAATTCTGAAAGCAAGAAAGGGGAGGGACAAAGATAGTAGATCTTTCCAAACTACAGTGGGTTAAGGGATGGAAGGGAACCTTATCAAAAGGTTTCAAATTAGGTAGGAATAGTTATAAAATAATGATGAGCACTTGTCAGAAGGAAAGATGTCTTTGGGAAACAATCTTGTTAAATTGATGACAAGAAGTAATATTTATAATATATAGAGAGGTCTCAAAAACAACAAAATAATCAAGTCAAGAACCTGAAGGACAATCAGCCAAAAAATAGGTAGGTATCATTTAAACAGTGGGAAGTAAATGCAGTAAGAATTTTATGTCTTACAAGATAACTTCCCACTTCCTCCCTGATTAAAGAAATATATCAAAAGAGTGTTCATACCAGGTGTGGTGGTATACACTTGTAATGTACATAGGATGCTGAAACAAGAGGATCAGATCACAGGTTCAAGACCAGACTCAGCAATTTAGCAAGACCCTCAACAAATAAGCAAGACTCTGTTTCAAAAGTAAAAATAAAAATAAATAAATAAAACAAGACTGGGAGTATAGCTCAGAGGTAGAATTCCTCTGAGTTCAAACTCTAATACCAAAAACAAATGAAAAATAAAACAAAACAAAAAGAATATTTAGGTTTGGTAAACAACTAAGTTCACCATTTGACAACTAAAATCATAGGAGAACCTATCTCCCAAGTTAGGCAGGTGAAAAAAGAAAAGATGTTCATATGGGGTTTTAAAGAATAAGGCATAAAATAATGTGTTCTGATTCATTTGTGACAAAGGCAATATAGGCTAAAATTGCAGAAAAATGCTACCAGGAAAACTGCCAGGTAGGCAACATTTAAAGATAACCATATGATCTATTACTTCTCATGTTCTTTCATGTATATCTGGTGAATAATAAGTTACTACAGATCTTTTAGAAGCAATCTGGAAATTTACATTTCAATTAAATGTATACATGCTGTCTAAGCAATCAATCTAAATCCTAAGCTTCTTGCCCACATGGATAAAATTCTGGGTACACAGTGGTATTGCATTTACTAGGTTAGCCACTTCTAAAATTCTTCTGACTTTGACACCTAAATGTTCACAAAGAATAGCTTTCTTGTTGATTTGCAGAAACCCAACATTATTTGCCTTGAAATTGCAATAAGTGTTGGGAAAGAGACGGTTTCATTTGTGGCCATAATGTATAGATTTGACTTAGAATCAAGAATTTTAGTTTAGAAGAGTCAACATTGCTCCTGAGATTGTGAGCAGTAAATAAATAAGATGTGAATATATGACTAAATATTTGCATATATTAAATTGCCTTTTACATATAGTAGGAATAAAAATAACTCTTTGTAGAAAGAAGTAGAAGAAGAGCAATCTATTCGGAAAATGAATAATGTAGGCTACAATTTGTCATTTAGGTAATTTAAACTTACACAGATTTATGAAATTTGAATTACACTTCTCAAATTTGAGTAAAAAAATCAAGTGATTCAAATGTATCATCTCTTTCCTTTGAACTTTTGTCAACAAGTAAAAGCTTATTTTACTGGTGGTTCATTTTTCTATTATATTATTTAAAAATTGTAGAAGAAGAAGTAGAATTTGAGATTTTTGGTTATTCCTGAAAATTACTAAAATTATAGAGAAATATAAAACTATATATTAAACTTCTTTTCTATTTGCTTTTAAATTCCATGCAACTTCTTCTTTTTTTGTTGTTGTTGTTGTTGTTGTTTTGGCTTGGCTTGTTTTTGGTACTGGGATTGAATCCCAGGGCATTCTAAGTCCAAGCTACCCCCATCCCCAGATCTATTTTTTTTTCTTTTAATTTAGAAATAGCGTCTCACTAAGTTGAAATACATTACTCAGAAAAGGAAAAGTAGGTTATGCTAATATCAAGAATAAAGAAACCGAACAGATCATAATTTTTTTAATAGTTAAGAAATGATTCTGTACTTTTCACTGAAATAAGAGCCTTTGCTCTGCAATAGTCAATTATGCTCACAAAATAAAGATATATGCCAACAGTGGAAGAGAAGAAATAAACAAAATGTGCAACTAGTTACATTTTAATTTGAAAGATATTACCTACTGATGAAAGCTTTCAGTTGTGGACTATACACATCAAAGTAAATGTATTAAGCTGGCACTTCTTTAAGGTATGTATCCAGAGCTTATAAAGTGTCAGAATGATTTTGTAACCCTAAAATTACTTCATTACCAGAATACCTTCCGACTCTTCAGATCCATTTTATAAACAGTGTTAGTAAAAAATGAGGCTCTGTGCCTTTTTTCTTTAAAGAATGGCACTGTTGCAGGTACTAAGCTAAGGGGTTAAAGAAAGACCTTTGTGGGACTTTGGTAAGTTCAAACCCATGCAAATATCAGGACATACCCATCCCGGACAGCCACAAGAGGGATAGGAAGTGAAAGGAGCTCGCTAGGCAACCATGCATTGCAACATTTATTAAAATACAAAGAAAATATTCTAAATACTCCTAACAAAATAAATAAATGATATTGAAAGTATCATTAATATTCTCTTTGTCTACCTAAGTGCCTCTGTTTATGAAAATGGCCATGAATTGGATTCATGCTCTGGACTACTGAGGACTTTGTCTGAAATGAAATACAGAGAGTAATATTTGATTCCAAAATGCCAATAGCGGTGGCCAGATAGAAACCTGACCTTTATGAGATCATTCAGCAAACAGCATACTTAATGAAACTTGTTTTTAACAAATAGAGGCTTCAAGGATTAAATCAATAATGTTTTAAGTAAATAAAAATTCTATTCTGTGTAGTTGAGGACATTTGAATTGTTCAATGTTTCTGTCAAACTTTATTTGTTGTCGTTTGTATAATTTTGCAAGGCTTCTCTATATGGCTATTTTGAGTTTTTATATAGCATATCATGTTAGATACCAGGTAATATTTTAAAAATATATAACTAGTTCTTAATTAATTAGTAGTAATTTAATTAGATAATAGTAATTTTGCTTACAAATCTGTGGTAATAACATCTTTACTAATATATACAAAAGAACCAGAAAAGGAAAAGATTCTTGATTTAACAATTTTTTGAGAAACTTTCTATATTTAGAGTTTGTACATCATAGTTATGGAAATTGTGAGATATTCTTTGTTTTGATAATTTGTTGGTATGTTATTTCTGATTTGTGTGTGTGTGTGTGTGTGTGTGTGTGTGTGTGTGTGTGTGGTACTGAGGATTGAACCCAGGGGCGTTACACCTCTGAGCTACACTTTCAGTCCTATTTTTTTTTTTTTTTTATTCTTTATTTGGAAACAGGGTCTCACTAAGTTGTGGAGGGCCTCACTAAGCAGCTGAGGCTGGCCTTGAACTTAGATCCTATAGTCTCAGCCTCCCAAGTACTAGGATTACAAGCGTACGCCACCACACTCGGCTTTTATTTCTGATTTTAAAAGTAATAATTAAATGTTTCAACATGTGATATCTATTTATCATGTTAAGAATTTATTTTACTTTACTAAGAAAGATGCTGTCATTCTTGCCTTAGACAATAACATATGCAACATTACATATATATGAATTTTCCTTAAAATTAATTTGAAATTTTTACTTAATTTCAGGAATTAGATAACTTGATTCTAAAAATTCAGGTACAAAATAAACATGTCAGCATAGCTGAGAAAAAAACTAAACTAGAAAAATATATGACAAGACATTAGCTCTCTCAGATTTATGTATATACTAGGAGGACATTATAATTAAAACAACATAATTATTGTTCATGAACAGCATATTGACAAATGAAGTAGAATGTACAAAAATAGAACTAAGTTCTTATGGGAATTTTGTATATAATAAAGGTTTTAGTTTAACTTATACAGAAACATAAGGTGAATATGATTAAATTCTGTTTAAAATATACAGAAACATATGGTAAATAAGCATCATAGTGAATGATCCTAAGTCAACTGAGTATAAGAAATAGACAAATTAAGATACAAATCTCACATGATGCACAATAATAAATTTTAATAATTTAATCATCTAACTATAAAAAATAAAACTGTTCCTCAGTAGAAAAAAATCATAATAACTCGGGAGACAAAAGATTAATAAGCCTGACTATATTAAATTACAATAATAAAACATGGCAAAAATACATACAAAGTGAATAAAAATAATAGATAAATTAAGAGAAGAGAAT
Organism: Graphiurus murinus; assembly: GCA_004027655.1. Taxonomy (NCBI): domain Eukaryota; kingdom Metazoa; phylum Chordata; class Mammalia; order Rodentia; family Gliridae; genus Graphiurus; species Graphiurus murinus. Next base: position 104,549 of record PVLC010001922.1, on the reverse strand, counting down.
TTTGCTACATTTCATAGGCAAAGGGTAAATATGACTAATATACTAAAATATTCTTTAAAAAAATGAGGATGAGAAGACCAAAAGTCCAATAAAAGGAACAAAAATACATGGACAGAAATGTTGCAACAAGAAATATAAAAATAGTGCTCAATCATTGGGAACAAAAGCTCAATTAGTGATAATTAGTAAGAGTCTAATTAAAATGGCAGGTACCATGTTTACCCACCAGACTGGCTGGTGAGGGGAGTAACAATGTCTCCTCTGAGTAACAATGTAGCCTGTAGGGAAACAAACTCTCTCACTCCTTGCTGGTGGGAATGCAACCTACCCATAAACCTTCTCGAAGTTGGCAGAAAGCAATAAAATGGCACATGCACTTTTTTTTTTTTTTTTTTTTTTTTTTTGCGGTACTGGGGATTGAACTCAGGCACATTCTACCTCCGAGCTATACCCCCAGCCCTATATTTTTTTACTTTATTTTGAAACTGGGTCTCACTAAGTTGCGGAGTGCCTCACTAGGTAGCTGAGGCTGGCCACGAACCCGGATCCTCCGGTCTCAGCCTCTCAAATGCTGGGATTACAAGCGTGTGCCACCACGCCCGGCTACATGCACTTAATTTTGATGGCAATTTTATTTTTAAAAATCTACCCAGGAGGTACTTCTCCAACAAGAAACAAAGCACATATAAACTACATTTTCCATTGCAATATCGTTTTGTAGTTGCACAATTCGAGAAACAACCTAACTACCTACCTAGATGAGGATGTTTGGGGAGCTTATCAGTAAAATGAAAGAGCAAAGTGTAAAAGAGCAGCTACTTAAAGTAAGCTAGCCATCATGATAGGAACAAGGAGATAGATGGGAAATATACACGAATCTGCTCACTTGCATAAAAGCAACACAGAAATGGCAATTCATCTTAATGAGATTACCTTTTGGAGGTGAGTAGCAAAGGGAGGAACAATCGGATGATGTGGAGGAAAAAGGAAGATCTGCTCTCCTGAGTAGAACCCTACTTTATATCTCTAAAACTGGGAACCGTAGGAATGCTTCACACATCCCCCAAATACATACATACATACATACATACATACATACATACATACATACATACATTAAGTAAGTAAGTAAGTAAGTAAGTAAGTAAGTAAGTAAGTAAGAAGTAATCAGGAAGCTCAAACAGGATGTGAAAGCAACTCAAAATGGATTAAAAATGGTAACAAATTAGCCTAATTCTATTACAAAAGAACAGTGTGGCCTGGCATGGTGGCACAAACCTAGAATCCTGATACTTGGGATCCAGGGACAGGAGAATCATAGGTTCAAAGCCAGCCTCAGCAACTTAGGAGAACCTGTTTCCCAATAAAACATAAAACATGGCTGAGGATGTAGTTCAGAGGTAGAGTGTCTCTGTGTTCAATCCCCAACACCAAAACAAACTAAACAAAGCAAACAACAAAAGAAAAATAAAACAAATAAAGCAGACAAACAAACAAACAAAAGAACAACATGATTTCACTGATGGGAATAAAAGGAAAAATACCCCCCTAAGCTTAGAAAAGTAACATTTAGATTGTGTAGTGTTTGGATAAAAAGAAAAAGTACGCAAAACTGAACTCTAGTTGGTAAGTATGTTTCTAACAAAAGCTAACATTATTTAAAATTATATTAAATATAAAATTATTTGAAATAATACTCATTGGAGATGAATATTAGCTTAGATATGAATTTAATTTTCAGCTCTTTGGGGTCTCAGTTCCTAACGCATGTCTCTTGACTTCATATCATGCCGTTCATCTTCATATCTTCACCCCGCAATCTATCTTTTGGTTGTCGATTCTTTTTATTTTCTCCCTAATTTCTAGAGGACCAGAAAGTGTATGGGCCGGAGGGGATGAGCAGAAGCAGCATTCTCAGCTTCGTGGCTGGAGGGCTGCGTTTTCAAAATACAGAATTGCAGTTTCTAAAGCGTAAGCCCGTCTAGAGAGAGTGCCTGCCTCTTGCTTTTTGTTTCCATCTGAGAAATTCCTATCTTTTCAAGATACTGCTATTGGTATTACATGTCATCTGGCTTTGACAAACTTTCTGTGATCTTCTGCTTTTTCTGGGAACGTTTTCTGCTAGTCTTCTCCCTTCTCCTGAGCATTTCTATAATGTAGTTTATTTCTCCAGGTTTTCCTCAAATGTCAGCCTTTCTGAATATTTCATAGTTCTCAGAGCCCGGCTTTCCTCGGCCCTCCTTGATATTTCTGCTCTCTCAACTCGCCATGTTCTTCACACTTTCTTCCAACTTGCATTTGAAGATTTTTCTTTAGTTTCAAAAATCTGGTTTTGTCTTACCTTGGTTTCTTCACAGCTAGAATACTCTCCTTTGAAGGATGACTATTTGGGGCAATTTTAAACTTTCTAAAGCTTGTAGGTAAGGTAGTCATCTTATTTCACTGTCTGCCATTACCAGATATGTAACATTTCTTCTTCTGTAAGTCAGAGCTATTGGCTTTTGGCCAATTCTACTGGATTATGAGATGTGTGTTGAGAATCTTTGTATCACAGTTTTGTTGTAAATGATATTTTATAGTGTTTTTGTTTATCTTTTGTGTTTTTTCCTTCAAGTTTTCTGGCAAATAAGTTTTGTTACTTAAAGGATTTGGAAAGGGATGGCGAATTATACATGTAAGTTTATAATACATAACATAGTACATTTCTATGTCATGAGTAATGAAATTTGAAGTCTATTTGTTCCATGCTAAACAAGAAGAGGCTAATGAATTCATACTTCCACCCATATGTCCTTCATTTTTTCAAAACTTCTCCAGTATTTTAAATGTTATAACAATTGTTATGTGACTGCCACCTCTGGGGTTATTTTGCCTCTGTTGTTATGTAAATGTATCGAAAACTATTAATCACTCGATTGCTGCATCTTCATTTTAATTTCTGAGCCACTAGCAATTCATCATTTCTTTTTCTAAAGAAAGGAACACAGCTCCTATCTTTTCTTAGCTACTTCACCGTTGAAAATATCTGCCATTGTTTATATTAATACATTAAAAGGAAATCATTTGGCATTAATGTTAGAACATGTGTTCTCTTGTTCATTATTCTATAAACAATACACCCTTTCTTCTTATTTCCCAATAGAAACATTTCTGGTTACATTTTTCAAACACAAAACAAAATTTCAAAAAGTTTAGTCTGAAGGTCTGATCAGCTTTTGTTAACAGATTGGGTACCGTCTCCTTTTTAAATAGAAAAGGTACTCTAAATGAAGAAGAGGAGGTTGGTTTTGGAGTGAGGAAAGAAGCTGAAATAGGGAACAAAAAAGACATGTTGGTTCTTTCAAAGTTATTTCCTTATAAGATTAATACACAGGGGTCTTCTTCTCTTGATGGCTTGGGTACAATGGGGCCCTTATGATTGGTTGCTTGCACATGTCTGTGTTTTATAAAACTGTGCTGGTTTGAAAGTCAGTTTGACCATGTGGCACTCAGCACAAGTGATGTCCTCAGTCTGACTGGATTTGGTCTATTGTGCCCCAACCAGGAGCTCAGTATAAAATAGCACCCTCCCATATATTTTATTTAGAACATCTTATAATTGTTTGCTGATTTTCTCTTAAATATATATTATATTGAGTTTCATGCAGGGATGCTTTAGAATCAGTTCTTAAATATTAAAGCTTAATAAATTAAGTAATGTGTATTTCACTCTCTATTTCTTTCATTTACTTTCCTGGAGCATAATGTATCTTTGTGTTTAAAAATAGATCTTTCCCTTCATTTCAGGGAAATTTCTTCTGCTATACTATTAATTAAGTTTTCATATTTCAGTTGCTGAAACTATTTCTTAAACATCAATTGCCATTTATATTTGATTATTATAATGAGGGGATTTAATTGATTTAGTTCTCCTAGATTTTAAACCTTTGGATTTCAAATGAGTAATTAAAAAAAAAAAAACTAAATGTTTCCACAAACATAAAAGAGTTTTAAAGCCATCAATAATATTAGCACTGAAATGATTTGACTATTTTAATAGATTTTATTATACTTTAATGATGACACAGTCATGATTTAGTCTTAAATTGATAGAGGCTTCTCAATCTTACTGAAGATCAATATTTAAATAGGAAATCTGCAAACACTAAGTTACTATTTAAGAGAACGATTGACCATGTCTGTAGGAAATAAAAACACTTAGAAATCTCTGTTTTCATGAAGGTATTTTTTCCTATACATACTTCACAGAATGTAGGATTATCTCCATTATGATACTCAGTGATGGTCTTCAAAATATCCAATTATTAACTGTGGAGTTGTGATGCTAATGAGGAGTTTGGTACTGGGTAGGCAAGGAGAGAAAAAAACTCACAGGAGATAAGGGTTAAGAAAAACAAACACCAGATCCTCTAGAAGGAAAGTGTTTCTGTGTTGTTCTTTGGACCTGAACACAAACAATGAAGTGTGGAGGAGTGGAACCAAGATGTCGGGAACCACAGATCTCTGTGCACCAACCTTAGACGCATGTGCTGCTGCTACATATAGACCAGGGAACCAATGCACAGAACAAACAATCCCATTGACTTCAGGGAATTAAAGGCCATAGATAACAAGTTAATTAAATCAAGAAAAAGAAGATTAAAAAAACACATTCATCATTGTTTAACGTCTATGCTAAGGGGTTTCTAACATACGTAAGCCCTATGTTGAGCACCAATACTGACTACCCTCTCAGGACCCCTCCCTGCATGGAACTTTACCCTGCTTCTCTTTGGCAGATTGAGTGGACTTTGGGGAAAGGCGGTGTGCATTGATGGTGTTTGGCCCACTCTACACTCGCAGTGGCAGTGCCAGAAGGCCCCTCTGGACTCTGGAGTCAGCCAAGTCCCCAGGGATGATCTGACTCTCCGCTTGCTTTCTCCTTTAGTATAAAATTCCTACCTTCACTTCCCTGGTGTCTGCAGATTTCTTTCTTTGACTCCATAAGACAAGGACCTAGAAAGAAACTCAGTATCATTAAAAGAACTGCTGGGCTCAAGTGTGCTTGTTCCATTCAGGAGCTTTTCTCAGAGCTGCCAGGAGGTTGACATCAGGATAAGGAAGAGACTCAGCAGCTGTAGCGCAAGGCCACCCACTCGCCCTGCTTTAGTCTTAAGAATAATGCCATGGTGGCTGGTGTAAGGAGTTGGAGTTCTAGAGAAAGTTTCCTCTTCAGTAGGTTTCCATGGCAAAGCCTGTAGCAAGCGGAATACTCCATAGGATCGGCCTTTAATCACATGGTGTACTCAACAGTTGTTGAGAGAACGTTCTACTTTACAAAGTGCTTTCAAATATATCAGTTCAATGAACTAGTCCCCCAAAGCCTTGAGATAATCACAACTGTAGTGAATTGATTCACAAAAAAATAAGTGTGATAACTTATGCTGGAGTCAGGGCACGTAGGTAGTGTCCGAGTGTCATGAGCGACATTTTGAATAATGGTCTTCATGACAGAGGCTGTCTAAGATAGACCGTCACCTTTGGTAGTTTTTCCCTTGTGAAGCAGAGAATTCAGGGCTTGTTCGTATTTAATCCAAATGACAACACTGAAATTAAAGGTGTGCTCTGGTTAGAATATTATGACAATTCTGCCTAACAGATTTGAATATATTATTTTTTAAGAAAAAAAATAATGTAATCATATAAATGTTTGGACCCTGGAGTACATATCATTTAACTTATTGCTATTTTTATTGATATTTTTGGTGAGTGCTAAAAACTTTTTATCATCTTTAGAGAAGTAAGCCTATAGGCAATATAGCCTTTGGAAATGAGACTAACGCTAAAGCAAATCTTTAAAGGGGTATAATGTTCCCAAATGTAATTAGATGAGAAATTTTGTCCAGTGCACATATCCTACCATTTCTATTTTTCACACACTCATAAGACAATGTGAAGCGAATCAGTATGAGTCACCAAATTAAACATTCAAGTCATCCAGTACTTCCAGAAATAGCCCTTACATAAATGGAGTTTCACATTGGAATAACTGGAACTAACTTGTTTATTCATTAAAACATGTCCAACGTAGACTCTGAGTTATATCAATATAAAAGCGAGAAGCATTCTGAAAAGGAAGTTAATGAGCAGTGCAATAAAGCACACATCGCAGGTATTTTAAAATCTTAACGTGAAATTTTTGGGTGATCAACCCAACTGAAATACATCAGTAGAATAAGAGATAAAAATATGCAAATATTTATCTTTTATCATATTATGTGATTATAAAGTTAATAAAATTTAATTATTAAAAAAAATCCTGAAAAACACGATGTAACAAGATCACAAGTAACTCCACTACTAAACTGTGACAATAATTGTGGTCTTGATATATTTTCTTATTCATTGTTGTTATCTGAGGTGAGAATAATAATATAGTTTGCCATCTCTTTTCAGAAAAACAACTTATGTGAAGTATGACATACAATTAATTATTTCAAATTTAGCAAGGTAAGACTGTTCATCTTCTCTAATGTCTAATCCCAAATTTGCTCCTCCCAAACGCAGATCCAGTAAGCCACTCCAAACCCCTTCCTCCAGTTGTTCAGGCCAAAACATTACGATGGACTTCTGACTCTAATGTGCATGGCTAAAATATATGTGCCTCACATAAAATAGCTCCAATTTATAGTTCTGTAGTTGATAGTTCAGAACAGTTTATGCAACAGTTTCCTCAATAATGTTCCTATTTTTCCTTTGCTAATTTAGCTTCTATTTTCACATTGCAGTCATAAATGATACTGTTCAGTCTTTAGAGTATCGCCTCTTTTTTTGCAATCACTCATTGGCTGCTAGGCTAGTCAAAGACAAAAGCTAAATCCTTATCAGCTCCTAAGAAGCTCTAGGAGGCCTTCTCCCTACTAAGTCCCTGCCTCACCTCTACCACATGGACATCCTTATAGAACATCACAGGTGCACTCAGACCTAAAGGCCTCTTGCCTTCCTTCCACCCCTCAAGATGTCTCCTGCAATTGCTCTCCTGGGTCCTCTCTTATGCCCATTCATGGTGCCCAAGTCTTGCCACTCAGCGAGACCTTGGCAACCACTTTGTTCCCATCCAACAACTCTTGCCCCCAGAAATCCCTATTTTCCTTCCTCACCCCATTTTTTTTTTTTGCCACAGTTCTTGACACCATCTAACTTACAACAGCATACACTCTGTGATGCTATTTATTTCTGACAATACTAAAATGAGTGATCTCTGAAGTCAAGGCGTTTTAAGTATTTTATTCACTGTTTTTAATACAGTTCCTAGAAAACTGCCTATCTCATAGGTAGGTGCTCACAGGTCTTTATGGGATGAATGAAAAATGATCTTTGGAAATATTTTATAATGTCTATTCATGCATCTGTATACAAGGCGCACCTCCCTAGAATTGCACATTAAATAAGAATATCAATGCCATGGAAAATAATCATGTTAATAAACTCATGTGTATATTATAAACATGTTTTCACATATGTATTTTAACATATGATACATATATTTTTGTGGGTGCTTTTTTTGTATTATATAACACCCATGGTTTTGTAATCAATATTCTGAATGTTGACAAAGCTTCCATTTACTCATTTTGTTCGACTATTCCAATCTATTTTAATCTACTTGTGATAAATTCATTGAAATATTCACAGAATTGAAAACTGGGAATTTAATGAGTTAAAAGAAAAAATCTAAAAGTATTAAATTGCTGACTTTTAGAATCCTGGCATCAGAATTTTTTGATGAACTATTTTCCAATCAACAGGAGAGTGGCTATAATAATACTTTCAAATTTTGTATTTTCTCATAATTATTTTTAATATTCAAAGTTCAAGGCTAATGTGTGGATGCCAAATCATTACAGCATTCACTATGTGAGCCTAGAATTGGAACATTGGAATTCATAGAATCTCAATAATTTTAACTTTATATGAATAAAAATATCATTATTTTACCATGTGTTAATAATATATATATATATATATATATATATATATATATATATATATATTCTGTTACTGTTTCTCTCACCATAATAAACCTTAGCTGTAAGAGTATTATGCATCATTATTTCATGAATCACCAAAATTACTGGGGCCTTCCTTGGGACTATCATCATAGTAAGAGGTTAGCTTGATGTATTTTATTGTAAAATTAGTATAATCATATATAAGGAACTGCTTAACTTTTATCTCACCAAGTAAATTTCAATGTTTCTTATAAACAACAAATTCAATCCTGTAAAATATTATTTACAAGGCAATAATATTTGTCGTAATTTTAAAGATCAGTCCTATTTTGAGATGGCAGGCATATTGACATGCAATCCCTGATGGCTCTACTTTTCTCTTCCTTATAATTAAATATTCCTACAGTAGAGAACCCCTGCCACTTATAAAAGTGTGGATGGTTTTGAGATGTAGGATGACAAACTAAAATCTTGAAATATTTATAACTCTTTTGAACTCATTAAAGTTACCAATATTACACAGTACAGGAAAACTAGTTTAAAATGACAAGCTTGTAATCTCAGCATTAGGGAGGCTGAGACCGGAGGATCTAGGTTGGCGGTCAGCCTCAGCTACCGAGTAAGGCCCTCTGCAACTTAGTGAGACTCTGTTTCAAAATAAAGAATAAAAAATAGGGCTGGGGGTGTAGCTCAGAGGTAGAAGGTCCCTGAGTTCAATCCCCAGTATCACAAAAAAAATTAAAAAATGACAAGCTTTTCTTATGTATGCACATGCAAACAAATACATTAATATGCCAGTTAATTTTATACCTTAATTTGCATTTTATCATAAGAGACTTTCTTTGTGTTTTGGGGGGTTTCTATAGCCTTAGTAAGATTGATAACCCCATTTCTACATGCATAAAAATGAGAGAATAGGATTAGACAATCTCTAAAGATCCTTTATGCTTTAAGATTATATGATTCTAATTAACTGTGCTACATATCTTGAGCAAGAAAATTAAATTGGAGCTATGGCCAAAGTTACTTTTTCCATGGAATTAATATTTAGAGCCTTGAGAAAAAAAAATGGAACCAAGGAAGGAAATCTAGTCTTTTTAATGGCAGAGCATAATAAATTGCTAATATTACAGAAAGGTCATTTTGGAAAGCATTTGTCCTTTTTTTTTTAAAAAAAAAAATTCTGCCCACTTAAACTTAGACAAGCCTAACTGTTTTAGATTTTTCTTGTAATACTTTTGTCCTAGCTGAAATAAAGAAGTATTGCTGAGATAACGTCAACCATGAGGATAAAACTCTCAGCTAGGATAATGGAGAGCAACAAGATGGAAATTACCTAGGCCCAGAATAAATTCATGGAACAGACCATTCCCACCAGTTCCCCCTGTTTACTGGAGAGACACACAGCACTGGATAAGAATTACTTTTTAAACAGTGCATGATGGCATGCACCTAGAATCCCAGTTACTCAGGAGGCTGAGGCAGAGGATTGCAAGTTTGAAGCCAATCTGGGCAACTTAGTGAAACCCTCATGTCAAAGTGAAAAATGTAAAAAGGGAAGGAAAAATGTAAAGAGGGTTGGGAATATAGCTCAGTGGTAGAATGCTGCTGGGTTCAATATCCAGTACTAAAAAAAAAAAAAAAAAATGGAAAGGAAAAAAGAAGGAAAGAAGGAAGGAAAAAAGAAAGAAAGAGAAAAAGAAAAAGTAAAGAGGAAAGGGGTCATTTATTCGATTCTCCTAAAGTAATAACAAAACTCATGGTATACATACCTTATTTCCAGACTGAGAGGGCTACCATGGCGTTGTTTTTCTGAGACTTACATCATTTTATTTCCTTACCTTGCTGCAACATTTTAAATTTATCTTATGTTCTAACATCTTTGGAGCCTCTCATGGCTCAAATAGTGAAGAACATTTTTCAACAGTTGATCAACCATGTATCATTTTGCAGAATAGGAAAGGGAGAAAGTAATATTACAGCACCGAAGATTTCCAAATGTAATTATTCAAGATTGTTCTAAAATTTTTATCTTCATCCTTATTTGTAATTTGTAATAAATGGGAAAAATGTATTTGAAACATGATAATTCTTCAAACTTGATTCTTACAAAAACACTAATAATTGAGCATTGATAAAAGCAATAAGATTGTTTTAAAAAATTAAAGTGAATTGAAATCATGTTTGGCTTATTTTACATGATTTTCTTTTCCATGTGAAAACTGACGAGATAACCTCAAGGAAATTTACATACACCTTATTTATCTGCAGTTTTCCTGATATGGAAAGAAGCTTAGAGTGATCTATCTTTTCATATACTTATTTAACTGGTAAATTAAGGATCATTAAGAGGATGCATATCTTTCTCCAGGAATGCACTTTCACAGGATGGTTCTGGATATAATGTCAAAACCATAAAGAATATGACCTTACAAATGAGCCTGCCTCCGTTTCATGGTTGGTGGCAGAAAACACTTGACTCTGATCTGAGACAAAGGACTTTTATTATTAGCAGCACAGTGCACAATTGAATGAGCTTCTAGTTTGCATTGGTTTCTCTTCCTGTTCACTCTACCAGGCCCAATGAGGCTCCATCACATGCTACACACACAGTTGGTGTCACAGCTAAAGAACTCCAAGTATAGATGACCCATGTCTTTAATAAATGGGCAGAAAGCTAACTTGACTGATATTCTCCATGGAGATACTGTATTTATGACACTGAAGAACGAGAAAATTGTTCTTTTGTCCATAAATAAGCACTGTTTCCATTTCCCTCGGCCATTCACATAAAGACATATTTTGGAAAACACAATATAGAAAAAAAGTGAGCTGATATCTCTCTTCTCACAACATGCATGGAAAAATCTAAGACCAACTGAGAATCATCTCTCAACAACTACAGTTGCAGGTCTATAGTTTGCTCTTTTCTAAAAGCGAAAGGCATGAGAAAGTAGTTGTAATCAGGATTCCTGACACTTCTTCTTCCAAAGTTACTTTTTCACAATCCCCTTTTCCCTCACGACCAAATAAAGCACTTCTCTCAGCCATCCAAAATTTACTGTGGTATTAAAATCTCTGGGACACTAAAAAGAGGCTCTCTGGTGAAGCAAATCTATAACTTGTTGACAAAATTATGCTGGACAAAATCAATCTTAGACCCTATTCTCCTCCTCAGTATCACGAGCAACTTCATCTGTGCCCTATTATTAATTTCTTTCTCGTGTGTAATGGCCAAATTTATGGACGACACACAAAATGACAATCCCCATTCTGAGCATAGTTTATTTAATCTTTATAAGAACATAAAGCTAATTGCTACTACTGGTTCATTCTTACAATGAGAAATCTGAGGAACAAAAATTGATAGATTTGCTCAAGATTTCAGAACTTCTTCATGGCAGAGCAGAAACTAGAGATAAATTAGTTACCTTTCACATCCTGGATATTAAACAGCTCCTAGCACATGTAAACAGTGATATGTATATCATATAATTATGTTATTTAGATTACATTGCATATGAATAAAATAACTTAGTGTTTTTTAGTGATAGGACTAGATGATCTATTCAGTCATATCCAGTGGACAATATTTCCAGTAAATATTTTTATATTCTAACCCCTTATTAAAAAGAAACTCAATACATTATAGCATACATATATGTCAATATAAAAATGTGACCAATAGTTGTATAAGAAAGGTTTATAGACACTGCCAGAAAGGTAATGGAACCTGGGTGTACATGAATTAAGAGAATTGGTCCTAGAAAGAAGAAGATCTGAGTCAAACAACTGCTGTCCTCCCAACAGTAGCATGCTTTGTCTTTCTAAAAAGATTTGTCAATGATCACGAACAAATGACTAGGATGATGGAGAAATAATCATGGCTTGTCACCATTTTCCTGTTCCACTATTGCATAATTTTATGTTTGACAAATATTTAATATTCTGAATTGAGATTTTTAGAGAACAATGGAGGCCTCATCTGAACTTGATTGGGAGTTCTGCACATGACCAGAGATCTTGCATTTTGAGGCAGATTCAGGACTTTTGAAGTATGTTAGAATTTTTCTTATGAGAAGAGACCTTAGTGCATTGTGTCATAGAAGGAAGATTAAAAAAAAAAAAAAAAGGATACTGCAGCAGAGTGAGGACAGAACTTGGTGAAATGATAACCACACTGTTCACATTGGGGGTGGGATATGGAAATGCTGTGTTTTCCAGATTCAACTGGTACATCATTCACTTTGGGAAGTAAATTTTTAACCTTGCTACTAGACTTAGCAAATTAAATATAAAGGGGATTTACTCACAAAGATTTGGATCAAGTTCTTCTCTGATAAGACATTATCAATCAGAAAAGTTATGTAAATAATTACACTTAGCCAAGAAATTGGTGAGAATAAAGATTTATCCACATATTATTCAAAATTGAGTATATTTTATGAATACTCTCTTTTATTTTGTCCATTAGCTAAAGTTCCCTTCATTCCTCTAGTGTTTCTCCTAAATATATGGGGATATGGCTCGAACCCATTGTTATCTTGGAGAAGAAAGAATAATAACAAATGTAAATAATTCAAATCTGCTTTAATATCTATGTGCAGTTTATTTTTATTTTTTTAAATTTTTTATTGATGCATTTCAGTTTAGTGATATGTTTGTGAATGTACGTCATGTGCATTAGGGTGTTTCCCTCCCCTCACTCCCATCACCTTCAGTGAGGTCCCCTTCTCTGCTCATCTAAGGTTTATCTTTCTTCATCTAGAATCCCTCCTACGACCCACTTTCTCCCCATCTTCTGCATATTAGGGAGAGCATCCGGTTTTTACTCTTTGTGACTGACTAATCTCACTTAGCATGCAGTTTATTTTTACATCTCTATAATTAATGATCTTCTGTGATCCAAATCTATTTAACCAAAATACTTAATGCTTTATTCATATGCAAATTTGTACAAAAAAGGAAGAAATACAAGATATGTAAAACTCCCTAAATCAAGTTATTAAGTTTCAATAATAAACAATCCTGAATACGAAGTTCAAATATTTTAAGATAACAATTGAGACTTTACATTTCAGGTTCATTTTGTATGTTTGTTTGTTTATTTATTAAATGTATGTAGTTAGTTTTGTGGCACTTAAGATTGAACCCAGAAGCAATCTGCCACTGAGATGCAGTCCCAGTCCTTTTATTTTAAAACAAGGTTTTGCTAGATCTGTGCAAGATGGCCTCAAACCTGTGATCCTCCTGTCTCAGCCTCCCAAATCCTGGGATCACAAACATGCATCACTGTGCCCAGCTCATTTCGTGTTTATTATGAGTCAGAATTCTTCACATGTGTTTGTTGACCTTTTCTAAGTGCATTATTTCTTGCTAATTAAACTAAATTACTCTGTTGAGGCTAAGTTTTAGAGAATTCTTCTTAAAATGAAAACCTCATCATCATTTTATTTAGAAGCATAAGATTAAGTATATAATATAACTTTATATGAAATTTGAGAGTGAATACTCTTTTACTTGCTTAAATGAAAACATAACTTATAAACTAAGTATGTGCATTTATTTTTCCATCACAAGTTCAGACATATTTCTGTGAATTCTTCCTTAACTATCAGAAATTCTCTCTTATGCAATCACTATATCTAAAATAAATTATCATCAGCAGTCATAAATAATGTACTACATCAGAATTTTGTCACATGGACTGCATGATATTTGACATAATTAAAAATAAACAGACTATCTTCAAATTCTATAAAACCACAACATTTACTATAACTATGCACAAATCAGTAACCTATCTGCCTATAAGTATATCCATAAAAGCAATATATCTTCACTAATTAATTATACTTGAAGTAACAACCACAGCTTAATTAAATGAACCATTCCTAATAGTGAAATCTTGAAATAACTGGAATCTTCTGTCCAACGGCAATAACAATTATTTGTGTTAAAAAAAAAAATCACAATAGCCAAACTATGGAAGTAGCCAAGATGTCCATCAACAGACGAATGGATTACAAAACTATGGGATATGTACATAATGGAATTTTACTCAGCCATAAAGAAGAACAAAATCATGTTTTTTGCAGGGAAATGGATGCAACTGGAAAACATTATGTTAATGAGATTAGCCAGTCACAAAGAGTAAGGAAGCATATGTTCTCCCTAATATGAGGATGCTAGGGAGAAGATGGGGCATAAGAGGGTCTTCAGACGGAAAAGGAGAGACCCTCGATAAACAAAGAAGTTGATTTAACCGAAAGGGATTGATGGGGGGGGGGACACCCTAATGTACATCAAGGTTACTCACTAAATTGAACCTGAGAGGGAGGTAGGGCGAGGGAGCGGGGTGGGAATTGGGGGAAGGGGACAAATGAGAAATGTAGGCACATATGTCGTTTTCGATTTGTACCTAACAAAGATGTCTGCTGACAATGTATGAGTAATTATAAAAAATTAAAAATTAAAAAAAAATTCAAACATGGCCACACCAACCAAAATTGGGATCACCAATGACAATGAATGCCAGATAATCTAGGACCATAGTTCTCAAGCCTATCTGTGAAGGACCAGTTTCCATTTTAGATGGTGTGGGCTATAATACCTAGGTAGTGATAAATGATATGTAGAAAATGATGATATTATAAAAAATCTTTGTTTACCAGAAGAGCTCCTAGGCCTGGTTGGCTTTGTGGGTGGTAGTTTAGTAACACCTAATGGAGGATCAAATTACTGAATACATTTTGACTATATTTCCAGATTTTCTAGTACTGCAATCTCTGTTCCTACTCTTCTTATCCTTTCACGTTTATGATTAAATTTTAAATATACTATATAAAATTATAAGAAATCATATTAATCTCCATTTAGCTAACACACATTTTCCTTTTTGTTTTATAAGTTAGCATTTTGACTCATTACGTTTAGATTACATTAGAGATTCAGACACTCTGGGAAGGTATATTAGTTCATTGTATATGTCTGTTAAAGATACTAGTGGTCACACTGAAACCACACAGTGTGAGCCATCAAAAAACATGTAATGGAGAAAGTGAGTACATAAGTAATAGAGCATACGAGTTATTTCTTTAACGGGAGTCTTTATGTCATCTTTATTCCTCTAGGATAGAAATTATGGAAGTAGATAATACATAAATGCCCAGACTCTTGTTGATATATAGATGCTTTTTTAGCAAACGGCATGTGCTTGCTTTTGATCAATCTCTACAGATTGTACTATCGCACTTAAATCACTGAGAATGCTCTGTGCTCCATCTTCTTTTCTATTTCCTCTCTACTCCGTCAATAATTTTCACTCAAAATTAGTATCTATTGACAGGAAAACAGTTAGGATCAATCCAGGAAGCAATGTAAAAAAAAATAATGTGAAATATATCCATCAAGAGGTAATCCTACAATTTTTATTCAATATTTTATGCAAACTTTTCATCTGCAGTATTTACATGGCTGCAACTGTAAGTTCTTCTCCATCCTACATGATTTCAGTTTTTCCTGTACATTATTACCATTGCCATATGAATAGGTTTAGTAACCATATTAAACAAAAAATATTATACTTATTCCACATGTTGAATGCATACACAGCCGTTCATTTTGTCTCCTTCAGAGCAAACAGCAAAAATGTACAATGCCTAATGGAAGGAGTAAGAGAAGATTTCTTTAGTTGCCTGAAATAATGCCCCCCAAAATAGTCATGTCCTGGTTTCTATAATTTGTAAGTATCCTCTTACATAGTAAAGAAACCTACAGCTACGGTTGAGAGTCTTGAGGTAGGTTATCATGGGTTATTCTGGTGGGCTCTAAATGCAATTGAATGTGCATCTACAAGACTGAGGAAGAAGGAGGCTGGGCAAAGAATGTGGGAGAATTAGTGATGATAGAAGTGGACAGATTTGAAGATGACCTACCGCTGGCTTCAAAGATGGAAGAAGAGGCCGTGGACCATTTCTAGACTCTCTCTCCTGAAGTCTCAAGCAACTACAACCCTATTCAGATTTGGGTTTGGCCCAGTGAAACTGATTATGACTTCCTGGCCTACAAAACTTGTTAAGAGAATATCTGCCTTTGTGTCACTTTAAGTTACCCAGTTTGTAGTAACTTATTGCAGCAACTATAGGAAATGAACACAGCATCTCATCCTTTTCTCAGATTTGAAGGTCTCCTAACACATCTGCATCTTGTCTTAAGACATTTATAAGCTTTCAAATTACATATTTTCTCAGGTTGATGAGGTGCTTTCCAAATACTAGTTCAATAAGAGTATACATCATAAATCAATGATAAATTTTATTAACTTATGTTTCTAAATATTGTGGCATCTGCTAAAATGATGTGATTTTCCCCTTTTAATCTGGGAATGCGGGGAATAATACACTTTCTTCTTTGAGATTAGCTATAGAGAATTAGACAAATCTTTGTCTTTGATTCATGATATGCTTCGAAGCTATTCATGACCAGATTTTATATGTGGTTAATCAAGTAATAACTATTCTAGTGTTCAAAGAACCCAGAATCTACCACCTCACATGAGAGCTAAAAACCCCACAATAATCACATCTAACTATGTGTTTCCTCTCTCTCATCTCATTCTCTGTAATTGTCTGTGTTTGAACCACAGCCTTTTTCTTCACTAAAGCAGCAACAGAATCCTAAAATCAGCATTCAAGCCTCATGTATTCTGGAGGTCTCGTCCTGTGTAGCATCCAGGCTGGACACACTTATGGAACATTCTATGCAGATCTGTGGTCTCTGTGGTCAGCTCCTTCTAGCAAATGTGTTCTGTGAATAGTAAACACCTTGGATGTTCCCGACTCTGATCTTTTTCTCTTCAACACAACCATACTTACATTTCTCCTTCTTCTCTTTCTTCATATCACTATTTGGGAAATCCTATTAAAAAAAATCCGAGTGAATGTAATTTATCTTATGTAATTATTTCTTCATCACAGCAAGTGCCTTTAAGGCCTGTTTGGGTTGGTTGTTCTCCAGTGCCTCCCAGCAGTTATAGGAAACATTTTTGCTGAGATTTTATAGCTTTCTTCAGAGTGTGGGCTTTTTCATTTGATGTTACCCTTTTATGACCTGAACCCCAATTCCTTTAGCATGTACTTAAAAAAGGATGGTTGTTGGAGTTTATGTTGCATTTCTTGTGTTTCTAATGAGAGTTTTTAGGTTTTCTATTTTGCCATAATTCTAGAATTAAAGACCCATTCATCTCATTCTAATCTAGTTTTCTATCCATAATTCTAATGAAAGTGTTCTTTTAATGACCATCAATAACTTTTACATGGGCACTACTCACATTTCCCAAAGTCTCAGCAGTATTTCAAATAATTGGCAACTTCCTCCCTTGGAAACATTTTCCATTATAGGTTTCTTTAAAAATATACTGATGTGGATTTTTCTTGCCACCTCAGCTATTTATTCTTAGCTCAATTTTGACATGTTTATTTTCTTGAGTCCTTTGTGTTAATTTCTTTTACTATCTAAACCCTCACTTGGACAACCTGTGCTAGTTTTTCCTTCTGTCATGAGACTATTTTTTTTTTGCTAAAATTTTGTTAAAATTTCCAGTTCTAGTATGTCTATTTTTTTCTTTTAACCTCTATCATTTTTGACTTACAGAAATCTGTAATTTTTGCAACATATTGCTATCTATTATATTTTTAATGTGCAATGCAATCTTTACTATAATAGATTTTACATCCTTATCGTTTTAATATATTTTGTAACTTCTACTTTCTCTCACAGCAAATTGTCACATTGGCTTCACAATCTTGCTTTCACCCAAGAGCTTTCTTTGATCTTGCTTAGATGTTAAACTATTTCAAATTGCTTGCACACTGAATATATTAGGTTCTGTTTCATTACCCAGTCTGAAAATATTTAATGTGTCTTTGACACACATATAAAGCTAGTTTTCCCTTCTGTCATGAGACTTTTTTTTATATATACAATCTTTCATTGTATATATACCTTTTTGTATTGGGGACTTATTATAGCTTGCATCTGGAATGCCCCCCAAAGTCTCACATGTTCAAGTCTTGGTTCCCTATGTAGCAATGTTCAAAGGTGGAACTTATAGGAAATGGAAAGTAACGAAGGCTTTCACTTTCATCAGTGAATTAATCCATTTGATGGATCAATGATTTGCTCTGACTACTAGGAGGTGGTGGAAACTATGGGTACATAGGACAAGATTAGAAGAAATTCATCCCTGGGGCGTGTAGCCTTGGGAACTCTGTCCTGCCCTTCCCGCTCCCCCGTCCCTACGCACACACACACTGCTTCCAGATGCTATGAGTTGATCGGCTTTCTTCTGCCAGGATGTTCTGACTTCTCTCAGACCCAGAGCAATGGAACTGGCCAGCCATGGACCAAAACATCTTAAATCTTGAGCTAGAATTAAATAATCTTGTTTGGGCTTCTTCATGTCAGGTATTTTGTTCACAGAAAAGTACATGGTATAGAAAACATAGCTTTGAAACATGTCTTTAAGAGTCTTTTAATGACAATTTACCCCTTTTATGAATGTTATTGGTACATTGTAGTCATATATCACGATGAGCTTCAGGGTGATAGAGGCAGACGTGCACACAGTACTTGGTGACTGTTCCCCCGACTCCCACCCCACCCACTCTCCATTCGCTTCCCCCAACCATGCATGACACTGTGATTGGCATTAACAAATGCGTGTAGGTGCATCGTGTCTACTGAAGTGTTTCCTTCCTTGAATCTCTCTTCCCACTCCAGCCTCCCTCCCAAAGGTCTCTCCCTTACTCTGCCAAGTTTTCTCTACCTTTGTCTGGAGTCCCTCTCCTAGCTTCCACATATGAGAAAAAGCACTCAATCTTTCACTTTCAGTGACTGACTAATCTCACTTAGCATAATATTCTCTGGCTCCATCCATTTCCCTGCAAATCGTTTTCTCAATCAAATACTTTACATGTACCAGTTTCATATTTATAACACGATCCCAATTACTTTCTATAAATAATTTTATTCTTTATTCTTCATAGTTTGAAATATATATTTAGTAACCTGGTATAATACTGATTTGCAGAAATTGAGGAAATTTTTCTTCCTTCAATGATTTTAAGGATATATATATATATTTTTTTTTCACCCAACAATGATGGAAAGCAAGATCATAATGAGCTATTTTATGGCAACTCATTTCTTCAAAATTATTCCTTCTAAAATTGAGACAACAATCCCACTCTACAGAAGTTTAATAGTTTTTTCAATGACATAATATAGATAATGGCACTGATTAAATATTATAAATATGTATTTCATTGTTAAATAATATAAAGACAAATGCAGACATTATGTGAAAACAATTTTTGTAATATGTAAGATTGCTAATATCTATACTTCTCACTTGCCTATAATTTAAAGATAGATATTCACTCTTTTACAGACCATTTCCTTTCTCATGAAAATGATAATAGTATCTGTCTTATTTACTTTCGTATTGACATTTAAACAGTATATTTTATCTTTTGCATAAAGACTATATATATCATGCGTACTATTTCTGTATTTGGTACTACATATTAATACAAAAATTTTGTTGATTTCCTTAATAATTTTGAGTTTATTTTGTCTATATATACAATAATCCTAAAGTTCAGCATCATATTATTCTCTTGATAATGGAGAAAACTTTGAAGGCACAAAAAATAAAAATTTCATTGCCTTTTAAATAGATCTTTAGAGGAAGATTAGAAAAAAGACAACACATCAAAAAGTTAAGAGACAGAAAGAGCTTTTTTGTTGCTGGTAAATTTAATGAAATCTTAGTTACTCGACTGGCAAGTCTCATTTCTTTGAGCATATCAGTGAAGACTGACAGAAATCATCAAAATTCAACACAACAGAGTACAAGCTAATAGCCTTTTTGTTATACCAAAACTAAAAGGATTGGTAAGACTCAAATGAAATGCTATTACTGAAAATCTTTTATCTAATGCTTTGTGTGGTGAGTGAAAATTGAACAAATACCAACCCTTCTCATGGTGTTAAGATGAGTTCTGACATGATTAAACAAATATTCTTTGGTCCTAAGACCTCCTCAATACTTTTCCACAGTAGTATTATTAGAATAGCTTATGTGATTATAGCCTATAAGACTCTGACAACCATAATAAAATTATTTTGTATGGAATAAAAATGAGGCATTCTACTAAAACATATACAACCATGTTATAATGAAGGAGTTAAAAGGTTACTATCTTAGAGGGGTTTATATTTTTAATCAGCTTTTGATAATTTTTAATGTAATTAATATGACTCTTCTATCACCTTCCCAGAAGTTCTTACTAAAGTGCCAAAAAGCAACAAAGATTAAAATAGTCAATCATGTTTATAGATTTTATATATATGTTTATATATGTTTAGCATGTATTCTTTGATTAATAAATATATATCAGGCATTATCATAGATGCTTGGGCTAGTCAGTAACCAATCTGATAAAAAGAGGAAATGGAAAATAAAATGACAGTACATAAATATAATATTTTGAGCACTACAAGAGCTAGGTGTCTCAACCTTGGAGAAATTAATTATACTTAAGAAGGATAGAGTCTAGAATAGGCATAGTAGTATTTGATGGAATAAGAAGTATCAATATGCATTTATGCTTATTTTTCCCAATGTAGAAAAAATATAAATTAGTTTACAGATACAGAAATAGACACAGTAGACATGCCTATAAGGCATAAGTGTGTGTACATATATAAGGCATATATAATAGGTGAAAACTTTGTAGAAGAATGTCATTACGAACAGTGTGAGAGTGAATGTGTTCTAAGATTATAAAAGAATGGTTGAAATTACTGAAGGTCCTTTCAAGGTATGTAATTCTTAATTTAAAGTAAAATAATCCAGTTTAACATCTATTTTTCCTCCCCCCAAATACTGAGTTCTTTAGAGGCTAGAATATTATTAAAAATAGGAAGTTGAAATCCCCTGACCCACCCCCAATAAACTAGTCTAGAAGAGGATTCTAGAACAGAGTGGTATAATTGTGAGTTGTTATTGTAATTAATAGAGATTTATCTCCTTAAGGAAATATTAGTGAATAAGAAATTCTAGAAAACAATGAGAAATAGAGTAGCTAAAAACACAATAAGAAAGAGGTAAAGATGTTCTGTTGTAAGCACCATCAACCAAACATCATTTATGAAAGAGGAAAGCAGGTAATATATTCCAACTTAGAATTAATAAATAAAAAATATTGTATTACAGTTTTGTTGTATGCTATTCTTTATACTATACTAAGTATAAAGAAGAAATATAAGAATCACTTTGTACCCTAAAATATTTAATAAGAGTATATCTTGGAAGTACAATGAAATATAGAAACCAGTACACATTTATGCAATGAGCATTGAAAAACTATCATATCTTTTATTTATTCTCACATCATTAACTAGAATAAACATTACTAACTAGATGATTTAATTACAGAAAGAATTGTGTAGCTGAAAGAAGTCAGTCTCAGAATACTAAAAAGGAAAATATATGGATTTAATATGTTTTCTTTCCATTCCTCTCAATAGAAATTGTCTTAGTCCTTAAAAAATATCATTAGGTAGCCATGGAGATCTCAGGAGAAAAGTTATTGACATTGATCACTACATTTTCAACCATGTGCACTTAGAGGATAACTGGAGCTTTAAGTCATTGGAATTATAGCCTCTCTGTTACTGAGATCTGTTGTACAGGATTCTTCACGTTAACTTCTCTTAGTGTATCAGTTAATTCATTCTTAGATCATTTGTAGAGAAAGAGAAAAAAAAAAAAGCAAGGGTTCCTTGGAGAATAAGAACAAAAGTATTATAAAAATGGGTTTAAAGCATTTAAAATAAAACTTTATATGTCAAAAAATTTAAACCTTTTGATGTATGAAGATATGTGGAAACTTTTGAACTCTTGAACACTAGGCATGAAAATATAAATAATATATCTGATAAAAAATTCCTCTGCCTGTTTTTATCAAATAGGTTTAGATTGGAAACAAATGGAAGTTTATTTCACTGTTCTCCTGGGTTGAAGGTAAAAATTTCTATTCCTTGGTTGATAGAATAAAATATATTGGCAACAAGGAAGCATTGAGACTCATTCATCTTCAGCATTCCAAAACAGGAATTAACCTACCAAGGTCATCAGAAGATAAAATTATCAGAGTTTTGTAGAAATATGAAAACAAGACTAGAAAGTTATATTTTTCAAATAGTGTTGGAATAAACTTGAAAAACAAAATAGATACATTGTATCAATTGAAAATGCTTGTTTATTTTATTTTATTTTTTACTTCTTCAAATGACCCACTTAAATTTACTGTGTCAGTTAAATTGATCTCACTTTTCACACTTATTTTCATCCATTTTCTCTCTCTTCAGTTTATTCCACAAAGTCATTCCACATTTTGTCCAATAAGAACTCAAAGGAATATGTCATGCACCTGACACTAAAATAACTGTTAGTTAGAATATGCAGGCTAGTAAGATCATTTATTTCCTGCCTTCTTAAAATTTGTGGTCTAATAATATTTATATTTAAACCTGCATTCTCCTATGTTTTCATTCATTTCCCATAGTTTCTGAGAGATTGAGATGTAGAATTTAGTCATCTTTGTATTAGCTAAGTTTCCGTTGGCTTTCTAATTCAAGTTATCACAGAGATAATGATTTTCTATATTCCCAATTTGTGGGGAGGGGTGAAGAAAACACTTGTATAATAGTTCTTACATTCAGATAAGTTAAATTTCAGTCAAATGATACGAGGAGTCTGTACAGGTAAATTTGTTAATAGTGAAGCAAAAATGTTACAAAAATGGTTTGGTACATCAGAGTAACAAGAAACATAATTAAAATGAGTCTGGAAGGTGCAAAACAATATAGTGTTCCTTTCTACATAATTTCGGAGACTTCACTACAAAAACTTTCTGTGACAATAAACTCTTCATTCTATTCCATTTTATATTTTGTATTATTCTTTGCCTTTGTTTAATCTTCTGGTTCAAATAATTATTTTCTACAGAGAGAGCCCTTCATAAAACGTTGATTGACTGCATAAACACTAAAAGTTGTATAATATGAGCAAGACTATGTTACCTAGCAATCCATCCGTTGTAAAAATGCCCTCCAATAGCTGGATGTTATGGTATATGCCTGTAACCTAGTATATAGGAGACTGAGACATAAGAATTACAGGTATAAGTCCAGTCCTTGGTAACTTAATGAGACCCTGTTCCAAAATTAAAACAATAATAATACAACAGGACTGGGGTTGTATCTCAGAGATAGAATGACCCCTTGGTTAATCCCTAATAATACACACACACACACACACACACACACACACACACACACACACCACCCACTACCTAACTATAATTTAGAAAAAAAATCTCAAATCTCACGAAAAATTACAAGGAAAATAAAATGAAAATTCACATACCTGTAACTCAATCAATGTGTGTGTGCTTCTACATTTTGAACTGATCCAAAAGTGGGTTAAAACATTACTGATTAAATAGAAAACAGTCAATTGTTTCTACAAAGGCAAGAGTGTAAAGGTTTTAGGCTTTTTAAATCATATATTAGTCTCTATCAAATGGCCATAAGCAAATGGCTGTGGCTATGACATCATGAAACTTTATTTATGAGCATATGGTAAGTTGTATATAATTGTATGTGTCATGAAATATCAATTTTCTACTGATTCAAAAATGTAAAAAGCAGCCGGGTGTGGTGGCGCACGCTTGTAATCCCAGCATTCGGGAGGCTGAGACCGGAGGATCTGGGTTCGCGGCCAGCCTCAGCTACCTAGTGAGGTACTCCGCAACTTAGTGAGACTCAGTTTCAAAATAAAGAATAAAAAATAGGGCTGGGGGTATAGCTCGGAGGTAGAATGCCCCTGAGTTCAATCCCCAGTTCCGCCAAAAAAAAACCAAAAAAAAAAAAAAAATGTAAAAAGCATCCTTAGCTTGCAGGCTGTCCAGATATAGGTGGCAGGACAGAATCAACCTATATGACTGCAGTTTTCTAACCGATAAATAATACCTATAAATACTGCTGTATATCTCTCCTCCAGTAAGAGCAATGTTCTCTAAACCTGCAGCATAATTATCATGTGTGAAATTATATGAAATACATTTTAATTATGTAGGTAGTACTGGAATGTATTATTCTTGAAAAAAAGGAAACAATTGCAATTGTTTGTCCCTAACCATTATTGTCACTCTGGTTTGCATACTTCCAGATATTTTCAAAAACAATTGAACATGTGGGTTTTCACATATTTTACTTATGAACCATCTGGAAAATAAATTGATAAATGCTAGTTCTGTAATGCATTCAGTCCCTTCAGCAAGAAGCATGCTGGAGACAAAAGGAGTCAGGCCTCTATGCAAACGTACTATTGGAACAACTTCTGGCTAGTAAAGCAATGATTTACCAGGAGGAGTTTCTTACTACAGAAAATTTTACTAGGGTATATGTTCTATTTTTTCCTAAGATTGTTTAAAGTAAGTCAACGAAAAATCTTGTGGCTTCTGGGAAATAATTTCTTGGACCGTCTGAAGAGAAAATCAGATATTTCTTGTCTTGGTTTCTAAGAAGACTGAGAATGGAACTGCCATATGACCCAGCTATTCAACTCCTGCGTATCTTCCCAAAGGGACTGAAATCAGAATATCATGGTAATATATGTATATTCATGTTTATAGCATCACAATTCACAATAGCCAAATTATGGAACTAACCTAGGTGTCCATCAACAAATGAATGGATTACAAAATTGTGGGATATACACACCATAGAATTCTTCTCAGCAATAAAGAACAAAATTGTCATTTGCAGGAAAATGGATGGACCTGGAGAACGTTATGTTAAGTGAGATTAGCCAGTCACAGAAAGTGAAGAGTCTTATGTTTTCTCTAATATGCAGAAGCTAGGGAGTAATGGGGATACCAGAGGGACTCCAGACAATGGTGGAGAAACTCCAGTGGAGGGAGGGAGGTGGTTTGGGGGAGGGGGAATTAATAAAGGAAACACTTGAACTGACATGAGGTACATATGTGAGAATACCTATGTCAAGCCCAGTATGATGTATGGGGAAGCGGGAGGAAGCTGGGGGAAAGCTCACCAAGTGCTGTGTGCTATCCCACTATCACTGTGAACCGCATTATGATGTGAGACTATAATGCACCAATAAAAGTATGAAAGAAAGAAAGAAAAAGAAAAGGAAGAAGAAAAAGAAAATTTGGGTACCAGAGGCTGGAGTTGCTAGATGGGAGAGGGGAGTTAGGACGATTTGGGTCAAAGGATATATAATTATAATTAGGAGGATAGAGAACTAACTTCAAAAGATCTTTGGTCCAATGGTACAGTGAGGTGAGGAAAGTATAGTTCATGACAATATTTTATATCCTTGAAAAATTTGTTGTTTTTCTTTTTTCTTTCTTTATATTCTCTCTCTCTCTCTCCCTCCCTCCCTCCCTTTCTTTTTTATTTTTTATAATAATTGGTGCATTGTAATCATACATCTTTGTTAGGTACAAGCTGATAAAGGCATATACCCACACATTTCTCATTTAACCCCTTCCTCCAATTCCCACCCCTCTCCCTCGCCCTCCCTCCTTCTCAAGTTCAGTTTAGTGATTGACTTTGATATATTTGTGAAAGAACATCATGTGCATTAGGGTGTGTCTCCCCACCCCCCCATCCATCCATCACCTTCAGTTAAGTCAACCTCTTTGCTTATCGAGGATTTACTCAAAGGAAGATCAATACATGCGATTGCATTAAACTGAAGAGCTTCTGTGCAGCAAAGGAAACTATCAAGAACCTCAACAGAGAGCCCACAGAGTGGGAGAATTTTTTTTTTTTTTTTTTTTTTTTTTTTTTTTGTGCTTGGGATTGAGTTTAGGGGCACTCTACCTTTGAGCTACACCTCCAGCCATTTTTATTATTTTGAAACTGGGTCTCCTTAAATTACTGAAGCTGGCCTTGAACCAAGTATTAGGATTACAGGCACATGCCACCACACCCAGTTAAACTTAAGGTATTTCTAATATGTCCTTGCAACCAGCGATTAACTCGTTTTGCCTCTAATGCTTAGCTCATTGCTCCTGTCTGCCTTTCCAAAAGTTCAGTAAACTCACCCTACCTATAGGTGGCAACATCTCCTCCCTCATTCAGCAAGGGTCACTGAACCAGCTGTGTTCTGTTCCCCAGCCTTGAGAAGCATCTCCAAAGCTCCCTCCATTGTCAGTATTAATTGTACCATCAGTTCCTTTGTGTAACTGTTAGTAACACAGAGAATCGCCTAGTTAGGAAAATTGATAGACTAAGAGTATTATTTGCTTCCTGTTCAAAGCTAAAGAGTAAGTACTTTCTATTAATAATGTGAAGCAGCAGAAGTGACAGCTTGGCTTAGAGCTGCGCAGCGCAACTGCAGCTGTTAGAAAATACAGTTTCATTTTTATGACAGTTTGTTCTCTGCTGTCTGGGAGATTTACATTTCCCTTTCCTATGGAGAAGGTCAGCGTATGATGGATTGAACAAGAATAACTGTGCAATGTTTAAAGCAAGGAGGCCTTAAATGATAATATTTGTGAAGTCCTCTATTTTGAAATTCTTCACTTAAGGTCAGGGATTCAGAAATCAAGTCAAATTCTTCTTCCCAAATAAATGCATATATTGACTTTAATAAAATGTTAAACATTCGAGATGGTCATCCAAGCCAGGTTTGACAGAATGCCTGGGGTCTTCGGGAACTAGCTTTTGGCAATTTTTTTGCTCTCCTTTGCAGATTTGGAGTTGATAAAGAAAAAAGAAGAGTGAGTACTTAATTTTCTTGCTCCTGGAAGTAGGCCAGGGCAGCGTGGAACTCTGTCAAAAAAGGCAAACAAACAAACAAGAGAAAACAAAGCATAGCATATACAAAAATGTAAACAAAGAAAAGGGAGTACTAAATGATTTTTACAAAACTTTCATGTTATTGTATTCAAGAGAGCATCTAGAATGGAAAGGGAAATCAGGACTTGAAAAAAAAAGGCCAATTTTGTCTTTTCTCAAAGAACAAAGTTCAGAGTTAGAAAGAATAAAAATTACGCCAATGTGCATGGCCTTCACCAGGTACTCTATATGACAAACTAAGGCGTTTATCTGTAGGCATCATGGTAAGAGAAGCCAAAACTCTGGCTAAATAAATATGCATGGATCTGGATTCAACAGAAAGCAAATTTGGAATTAGATCCCTTTAATGTCATTATCCTTCACTAGCCTTTGCATTTAAAGGTTGCAATGGCATCTGTGTGTCACCAAAAGCATTCGACCACAGTGCACAGTAGGCACTGAATGATCAACCCCCACATCTCGACTTTCAGTGTATTGGACCAATTTGTGTGTTGAGGCTCAAAGTTTGGGCTGCCTTTGATTTTCTGCTTTGAGTAATATTGAAAATACATCCACAGTTTAGATGACATACATACTTAGGTTTCTCTTTAAAATTCCCAATACCATGAATACAAGCTAATATACTACCTCAAATCAAAGAAAATTAAATATTGGAATTATGTGGAATTCATAGCTCAATGGAAGTAATAATTCTTGATTTCTTATATGCATGATGATGTTATATATCTGGAAAATAACCAGCATAGTTTTAAATCATGTAAAAGGTTTTAAAATATTTAGATTGTTTAATATACTTATCTTTCAAAGTATTAGACTTTCGGACATAATCTTTTCATATAAATACTTATTTAAGCATGAAAAATATTTCAAAATGCAGAAAGTAGCAGAAAGATAATATATTTAAATAGGGATTCTTACATAGAAATAAAAGAGATGTGATAAATATTCTTGGTGACTATTTTAAACATCAAACATATTTACTTGTGTTATTCATCAGATAAATAAACTCTTAATAGTATTTGTTTAAAAATTATTTAGAAGTCATCAAGGACAACTTCTTTCAGGGCAACCTAGTTTTAGTATTCAGATAACTATAGTATTGATTATAATTATGTTTCTTAATAATTCATATATTTATTGACTATAAAATAATATTTTCCTTTAACTTTTGTTTGTAGTTCATTAATTCTATTCTACTGGAAACAGAAAGTACCAGTAAAATATGAAGATTAATTTTATATAAGTGTATATGACTAGATAGGTGTATAGATGCATATATATCTTACTGTATGTCGCATTAGGAGAAAACGAAGACAAAAAAAAGTTCTATTCATGACATGCATTAATTTTTTTCTGACTTCTATTTCCAAAATTATGATATAACATTTATGATGCAGAAGAGATTTTCAAAAATTCTGTTCAAGTGGATTTGTGACAGAGAGTGATGTCAGTGGGTTCTCAGAAACCTGTTACTTGGGAATACAAGATTTTTAATGGTACTAACAGACAATAACCAATGGAATTTAGAAATTAAGTTGTTAATGCTTCAACAATAAGAGTGGAAAAGAAACAAAATCTTACATAGAAGACTGTTCATTAGAAAAAGAAAATATAAAAGTATTAGAAACATAGTAAGATAATATTAATACATTAATATAAGATCAGGGAAATGATAGAAAATTTTATGTAACCATGAAAAGAAAAACTTACCGAATTCAAAGCATCCAATTGTGAATAATAGAAACACCAAAGTATTGTTATACAAATTCATTATTCCATAAGAATATTTTTTAAAATAAAAGAGAACCTACATATTAGACAAAACTGTTTTGTGCTTCATTTTTCCAAATATTGTTTATCTATTTCGTGGAAGTGCAGAATTTGAGAGCTTTGAAGGAACTCAAAATGCCCTTGTCCATGATTAGAAGAGACAGTCATTCTCAAACATCTAGGAAGTAAGAAGAATAAAGTACTCAGGAATCTTTTTTTAGCAGACTGTTAAAAGCTAAAATTAAGCAGAGCTTAGTGGTGCATGCTTGTAGTTCCAGTACTTGGGAGACTGAAACAGGAGAATCTCAGGTTCCCTGCCAGCCTCAGCTACTTAGTGAGGCCCTCTGCAACTTAGTTTGACTCTGTTTCAAAATAAAGAATAATTTTTAAAAAAAATGGCTAAGGAGTGCAGCTCGGAGGTAGAATGTACCTGAGTTTAATCCCCAGTACTGTTAAAAAAAAAAAGATAAAATTATTGTAGTAAATTTAAATATTAAAATTTGATTTCTCAGAAGTTGTTACACATGACTGAGAAAACAGAATACTATTGAATTTGCATTTACCAACAAATAGTAATGCTCATATTTCTTATTGTGCACATTGTGTATTTTCCTTTGTAAAATATTCAACACCCATGGTCAACTGGAGGGAGCTCTCCGTGTCATTATTAGATAATATGACACTATTTCATTCTTAGCGCAAGTCATCTGTCAGGATGTGTGTTGCAAATATCTTTGTTCATTGTGTGGCGTAATTTTAAGTATTTTAATACTTTTTATTGGTGCATTATAGTCTCACATCATAATGCAGTTTATAGTGATAGGAACATACATGCACACAGCACTTGGTGGGCTTTCCCCCAGCTCTCTCCTCAATCCCTCCCTTCCCAATATAGGGCACTAAGATTGACATTGGCATTCTCACATATGTATATAATGTCAGTAGAAGTGCTTTTTAAATTTTTGCAATGATATCTTTTGATGGGTAGACATTTTTATTTTGAAGAAGCTCTTTTTATATGTTTTCTCTTAATATTCATTTTTTTTATTTTGGTCTGTTTATTTTCTGTAAACTGTATTTGCTTACCAAAAGACACAAGCTGATTCTCCTCTGTGCTTTACATTTTTAAATTTTAGATTCAGGCCTATGATCCGTATCAAATTGGATAAATCTCAAATTCATAAATGGTATGATATGAAAATTGAAGTTAAGTTTATTTCCATAAATTTATCTAGTTGTTCCAATTATTGTGAAGATATTTATTTTCTATGCAATTGCCCTTTCACTTTGTAGAAAATTGATTCATTCTATATATTATCTATGATTGTATTTTGGGGTGACCCATTAATTTAGTTGCTGATCATTATGACAATACAATACTTTTAAAATATGCATCTTTATAAGTCTTGAAATAACTTAGTTTTACAGCTTTTGTTTTTATTCTTTTCTAAAATTACTTGTTTATTCATGGTCCTTTGTAAACCTACATACATAATCATATACATTTTAGCATGAAATAATGTATTTTTATTTTGTATTAAAATCTACTGAGTTTGAAATGAATTTATAGATCAATTTAAGGAAAATCTGAATTTCAATATTAATAATATTTCATATGAGCATGTAAGTCTTCTTTTGCTATTTTTTCTTAACTGTTCTTAGTGATATTTTGTAGTTTTCAAAGAATTCTAGCATATATTTGATCACATCATTAGATATATTTGTGACTATTACAAATAATTTTTTATGATTTAATAGTATATTGTTTGCTGGGCATGGTGCCACATGCTTGTGGTTCCAGTACTTGGGAGGTTGAGACTGGAGGATCTGGGTTCACAGCCAGCCTCAGCTACTTAGTGAGGCCCTCTGCAACTTAGTGAAAACCTGTTTCAAAATAAAGAATAAAATTTAAAAAATGAGACTAGGGGTGTAGCTCGGAGGTAGAATGCCCTTGGGTTCAATCCCTAGTACTGTTAAAAAAAAAATGTATGTTGTTAAGAGGTAGTAATTCATTTTATTTAATTTTTTAGAAGTTTACATTATTTACTGAAAATGTAATGTATTTATTTATTAGTTCTAGTAAATATTTAAATAATTTCCTAAGTCAGATATGGTGACTCACACCTATATTCCCAGTACTTGGAGGCTGAGACAGGAGAATTTCAGGTTCAAGGGCAGCCTCAGGAATGTAGCAAGACTCTCAGCAACCTAGTGACACCAAAACATAATAGCAACCTAGTGAGGACAAAACATAATCAAAATAGCAATTAATTATTAATTAATTAATTAATTAATTAAAAGAGCTGGGGTATATCTTAGAAGTAGAATGCCCCTGGGTTAAATCTCCAGTGCAACACACACACAAAATAATAATAGATAAATAGATGCCCTAATTTTTAAAATAAATGATCATGTTATTAAAAAAAAGACAACTATACTTTTTCCCTTTTTATTATAATGTGCTTTTATTGCTGCATTGTAGTCTTAAACCATAATGTAAATCATGTTGACAGAGACATATATGCATATAGCACTTGGTGGCCCTCTATCCCTGCCTCCCCATTCCCCCCTTCCCGACAGAGAGTACTGAGATTAGCATTGGTATATCCACTTATGTATGCATAGTTGATAGTAATATTTCCATTAATGAATCTCAGCTTTCCCCCCTTCCCTTCCCTTAGACCACCTCTCTGGCTCCACTGAAGTTTCTCTTCCATTGTCTGGAGTCCCTCTGGTACCTCAATTACTCCCTAGCTTACACATATTAGAGAAAACATATATGACCCTTCACTTTCTGTGACTGGCTAATCTCATTTAACATAATGTTTTTCAGGTCCTTCCATTTTCTTGCCAATGACACTATTTTGTTCTTTATTGCTGAGTAGAATTCAATTGTGTGAATTTATCATAATTGTGTAATCCATTCATCTGTTGATGGACCCCCAGGTTGGTATCATAATTTGACTATTGTGAATTGGGCTGCTATGGACATGGCTATGCATATATTACTGTAGTTCTCTGATTTTGACCCTTTTGGAAAGATACCCAGGAGTGGTATAGCTGGTTCATATGATGGAGCCATTGACAACTTTTTGAGGAATCTCCACACTGATCTCCTTAGCGGCTGAACTACTTTGCAATCCCACCAACAGTGTAGAAGAGTTTCTATTTCCCCAGAACCTTGCCAATATTTATTGTGATTTGACTTTTTGATGATGGCCATTCTGATTGAGATAAGATGGAATCTCAGTGTAGTTTTGATTTGCATAATCCTGATTGTTAATGATGTTGAGAATTTTTCATGCATCTAATAAGCTAATTGTAGCTCTTTATTTGTGAAGTGTTTATTCAATTCAGTTTCTCATTTCTTGATTGGGTTATTTGTCATTTTAGTGTAAAGTCTTTTAAGTTCTTTGTATATTCTATGTATTAGTCCTTTATCAGAAGGATAATTGGCAAAGATTTTCTCCCATTCCATAGACTTTCTCTTTAGACTCTTGATGGTTTCCTTTGATGTACAGAAACTTTTTATTTTAAAGCCATTCCAATTTTTAAATCTTGTTTTAATTTCCTAAACTTTAGAGGAAAGTTTCTACCTGTGCCTATATGTTGGAGTATTGAATCTATCCCTTCCTCTAGTAGCTTCACAATCTCTGTTCTAACTTCCAGGTCTTTGATCCATCTTGAGATGACACCTGTGCAGGGTGGGAGGTAAGGATTTAGTTCCATTTTCCTACAAATGGATAATCAGTTTTCCCAACACCATTTGTTGAAGAGGCTGTCATTTCTCCACTGCATGTGTCTGGAACCTTTGTCAAAAATCAATTGGCTTTCAGTGTGCGGATTTCTTTCTGTATCTTCAATCTTTTCCATTGGTCTATGTGCCTGTTTTTGTGGCAGTGCCATGCTGTTTTTATTACTATATATCTGTAGTGTAATTTGAAGTCAGGAATGATGATGCATCCTGCATGGTTCTTATTCCTGAGAATTGATTTAGCTATTCTAGGTCTATTGTTTCTCCATATAAAATTTATGACTGATTTTTCTAAGTCTATAAAGAATGACAGGGATATTTGGATAGGGATTGCACTGATTCTGTAGATAACTTTTGGTGAAATGGCCATTTTGATAATATTTATTCTGCCTTCTCAAGAGCAAAGGAGTTCTTTCCATCTTCTAAGATCTTCTCCAATTTCTTTCTTTAGTGTTTTATATTTTTTCATTGAAGAGGTATTTTACCTGCTTGGTTAGGTTTATTCCTAGGTATTTTGTTGGTTTTGAGGTTAATGTGAATGAAATTATTTTCTGGTTATGTTATCAGTGGAATCACGGTTGGCATATAGAAAAGCTACTGATTTTATTAGGTTGCTTTTTTATCCTGCTAATTTGCCAAATTTGTTAATCAGATGTAGTAGGCTTTTGCTTAAGTTTTTTGGGTCTTCTACATATAGAATCATGTCACCTGCAAATCAGGATAATTTTAATTCTTTTTTTTTCTATTTGAATTTCCTTGATATTTGTCTCTTTTCTTATTGTTCTGGCAAGAATCTCCAGGACTATATTAAAAAGGAGTGGTGATAGTGGATATCCTTGTCTTGTTCCTGATTTTAAAAGGAATTCCCATATATTTTCCCTATTCAATATGATGTTGGCTTTGGGTTTATTGTATACTACAGTGTTTTTAACGTGAATGGATGTTATGTTTTTCAAATGTTTTTTCAGCGTCTATCTATATGATAATGTTATTTTTGTCCTTAGTCCTATTTAAGTGGTGAATATTGATTTGCCTATGTAGAACCAGCTTTGGTTCCAGGGGATAAAACCATCTTAGTCACGGTGTACAATTTCCTTGATGTGGTTTTGAATAGGCATGGCTAGTATTTTGTTTAGAATTGTTTGCATCTGTGTTCTTCCAATGATATTGGTCTCTAATTTTCTTTTCTTGAGGTATCTTTATTTGGTTTTGGTATTAATGTGATATTGGCCTCTTAGAAAGAGTTTGGAAGAATTTGATCTCTCTATTTCAGAAAATTACTTGTAAAGTATTGGGTTTACTTCTTCTATAAAGGCTTAGTGAAATTTGGCAGAAAATCTGTCTGGACCTGAACTTTTCTTTGATGGTAGACATTTCATTGTTGTTCTATCTCTTTGGTTATTAATTGGTTTATGTTTTATGTGTCTATAAATCTGTTTATTTCTTTCATGTTTTCTAGTTTATTGGCATATACAATTTCAAAATAGTTTCTGATGATCCTCTAAATTTCCCTACTGTTTTTGATGTCACCTTCTCATTTCTGATTTTAATAATTTAGGTTGATTCTTTCTTTTGATTAGGTTGGCTAGGGATTTTTTAATATTGTAATCTTTTTTAATAATCAGCTTTTTGTTTTATTGGTAATTTGTAGTTTTTGTTTGGTTCTCTACTTCATTGATTTCTGTTCTGATTTTAAATATATTTTGCTTTCTGCTAGCTTTGGGAATAGACTGTTCCTGTTTTTCTAGGTTCATAAAGTGTATAATTAGGTTGTTTATTTGATGACTTTCTGTTTTTCTTATATGGGTACTCAGTGATATAAATTGTCCCCTTAACACCATATTCAAAGGTTTCCATAGATTTTGGTATGCTGTGTTTCTATTTTCATTTAATTTCAGAATTTTTTTGAAAATTTTTACCTTAATTAGTTTTCTGATCCAGTACTCATTCAAGAGCAGATCATTCAGTCTCCATGTGTTTATGTAATTTTTTTTGTTTTTGGTTGTTGATTTCTACTTTTATTCTATTGAGAAGTTGCAGGGAATTATATTACATTTTTGGAATTTGCCAGTGCCTGCTTTGTGGTGCAGGGTGTGATCTATTTTGGAGAAGACTCCATAGGTGACTAATAAGAATGTATATTCAGCTGTTGATGGTGGAAATATTCTGTATATGTATATTAGGTCCATTTGCTTTATTATCTATCTTCTTTAGGTCTGAAGAGTCTTTTCTCATCTTTTGTCTGGAAGATTATCTAGTGGCTTGAATGGTGTGTTGAAGTCTCCCAATATTATTGTTTTGGGGTCTGTTTGAGACCTGATGTACTGAAGGTTTTGTTTTACAAACATGGATGCACCCTTGTTTGGGGTATAAATGTTTGCTATCATTATATCTCCTTGTTGGAGTGTTCCTTTTATTACTACGAAGTGACCCACTTTGTTTCTTCTGATGTGTTTTAGCTTAAAGTCTGTTTGTCAGAAATAAGCGTTCCTACCCCTACTTGTTTTAAGTCTCCATTTATATTGTATATATTTTTCCATCTTGTGGATGAAAATATGTATATATTTGCCTGTGGGTATCTTTAGCTGTACGGCGAGTTTCTTGCAAGCACCATATAGTTGGATTATGTTTTATAATCTACATTGTCAGTCTGTGTCTTTTAATTGTTAAGACTTTTAACATTCAGTGTTATTATTGAGATGTGCTTTTTGTTTCCTGTCATTTTGAGTTCTATTTTATGTCTGATGTAGCATTATTTCTCCCTTGTTTAGTTGCCCAGGTGGTGGGGTTTGCCTTTTCTCTGGCTCTAGAATTTGCTTATTTTTTCTTCTTTGTGCTTTATTTATTTAAGTATCTTCTGTAGTGCTGGTTTGGTAGTTATGAATTCTTTAAGTTTCTGCTTGTCTTGGAACATTTTTATTTCTCCATCAATTTTTAATGATATCTTTCCTGGATATAGGAGTCTTGTTTGAAAGTTGTTTTCTACTAGGGTCTGGAATACATCATATCATCCCCTCCTGGCTTTCATGACTTGGTTGAAGAGTCTGGAGTAATTTTTATTGTTTTTCCCTTGAATTTCACCTATCCTTTTGTTCTCAATGCTTTTAAGATTCTTTTCTTGGTCTCTATGTTAGTCATGTTGATTATTAGCTGGAATGCGGAGGTCCTCTTTTGATCTTGTCTTAAGGGTGTTCTGCATGTCTCCTGTAAGTAGATGTCCAAGTCTTTTTCTATGTTTGGAAAATTCTCTGAAATTATTTCTCTGAAGAGATTTCTGATTTCCTTGGTTTGTGCTTCTAGACCTTCTTCAATGCCATTTAAC
The DNA here is from genome assembly GCA_004027655.1 of Graphiurus murinus. Classification (NCBI taxonomy): domain Eukaryota; kingdom Metazoa; phylum Chordata; class Mammalia; order Rodentia; family Gliridae; genus Graphiurus; species Graphiurus murinus. The sequence continues at coordinate 68,749 of PVLC010001922.1, read as the reverse complement.
CATAGTTTAGGATATTTCATATTGTCCCATATTTCTTGGATGTTTAGGTTGTGTTGTAATGTCTTCTGTATATTGTTGACTATATTTTCAGTTTTGAATGAACTGTATTCCAAGATCAATACCCTGTTTTCCATGTGGTCTACCCTGCTAAAATTAGTTTCTATTGCTGTATTTAATTAATTTATCTATCTTGTTGTTGAGTGAGTTGTGGGAGTTTATTGTTTCCATGCTGTTCCTCATTCTCATATTTACAATACTCTGTGGTTTGTGTTTATGATGTTTTGGCATCTTCTTCCTCTTTGTGTGTGAGTTCTGTGTCTATTTGTAATTCATTTATAATAAAGTCTATGCTGGGGATATATATATATATACTAATATGACTCATGTAACCCAACTTTTGAGTTTGTACACTAGAGACTCTCTAACTAGATATAGTTCTTAATGCAGGAGCCTCTGATTGGCTGCAGGTTGCAGTGTTCTGCAGGCTCAAACTCCACTGGGCTTTCGACTATGATGATCTGTTAAGAGCCTGCAGCCCACAAGTTGGAGTTTAGTGCTCCACAGACACTACTGCTGTTCTGCTGATTGTGAGCCCATGATACTGCAGAGCCCTGATCTCTGGCCTCTCTTGTCCAGTGGGCTTAGACTCAGCAAAGCTGGCTATTGCTCTGTTCCAAGCTTGTGGCCAGGCTTGCTGAGCTTTAATGACCTTTTGGAAGCCACGCCTCATCTACTTGTTATGGTCTCATGAGACACTAACATGTATGCATGTCAAGCATAAACTCTACTGGCAGTTTTGTGTTCCCAGCCTGTATCTGTCTTCAAGTGAAACCCTGCCACAGCCCCGAAGGACTGATTTCTCTCCAAGGCCAAAGGTCTGGAGGAAGAAATTGTACAGATCTAATCCTAGGGCTTCGGTGGCTCAGTGTTTTAGCCCCAGGGGCACCACTACTGCTCTGGGTGGCTATAATCGCATGAGCCCTTGTTGTTCTGTGGCTTTGATGTCTGTCGCTCCTGAATACAGCCAGGCACAAGCTTATTGCTTTTCAGGCTTGCAACTCCATAGGGGGAGTTATTTCCCTCCAGGCACCACAGCTGGCATCCTGTGGTGATTCCTGTACACCCTACAAGGGTTTGGAAAATTTTGGACTGCAGTTTCCTCCTGCTGGAATGTCTCTAGTGGCTATCTGCTAATTCACATTTCTGTTGTATCCAACAGTAGTTCCCACCCCCACTTCCCCAGAGGTGGTTTGCAAAATCTCAGACCCTGCCAGCCAATTCCTTACCATGCAAATCCCTGTGCCCTGAAGGGAAGTCTCCAGCTCCAGCTGGGATGGCTTGTTAACTTATGATTTTTGTGAGTACCGATCCTGGAAGAGATGGGTTCAGCCACAGCCTCAGGTTCTACCTGGGTCGTGTGAGTAGCCAGTTACCTGTCTTCTGGGTAGCTAGTTTCCTGTCAAGCATGGAGTGAAATGCTGACCAGTTTTGATGATGGTCTGTAGCTGCTGGCCTCACAACAATCCACTCTTTCTTTAGTGGATGCTTCTGGGAGCCTTGGTGCCAGTAGCCGCCAGCCCCAGTGCAGCCTGGCCAAGATGGCACCACTGCTGCTGCCACTCTCTGCTCACCAGGGGAGATGCAAGGAGCTCTTTAAAGTCCTCTGCTCTCCCTTCTTAATCTGATCTCACTATATTTCAATCTTCATTATTTTATAGAGTTTTCACTACTTTTCTTCCCTTGTCAAGAAACAATCTTCCAGGTGATTGAGTTCTGAATCTCAGAACACCTGAACCCGCTGTTTCCCTCTATATCACCATATTTCTTCTCCCAACTTTACTTTTTCTATTCAGTCATCATTTCCATTACTCATTTTCTTTTTTTTTTTATGATGGTTACATTCTACAGTGACATACTGAAGGTAAGTGACGAGATGGTTATTGTTTCTTCCTGATTCTATGAGAATTTGAGAATTTTCCATGTTACCCCTTTATTATCATGGCTGTAGAATTTACTTTTTCGTAGATCATAGAAATAAATGCCATACAAATGAAGCAAACAGAGGCTATTTATTGAGACTTTGTTATGACAAGAGTCAGGTACCATGGCTTTTGTTTTGCAGAGGCTCACAATGGAACAGACAATAGGATGGTATTACAGTTGATGAAAGGAAGGCTTCAGGTTTTTTTTTTTTTTTTTTGGAGACTTTTAGTTTGGGAAGTTGGAGATGAGCTAAACAGAAAATGAACATCTTATGGTATTGGTTATTGGTTTAGAGAATTTACTTAACTTGGTTCTGAGCAGGTGACCAAGGAAGACATAGGAGACCTGGCAGTCACTCACCGGGTCATAGTCAACTTGATTGATTGATGAGAGCACCATGGCTTAGTATCCTGGGATGGTGGCTACAGGACTATATGTCAAAGTCCTATGGTCATCCATGATCCTGCCGCCCCCTCTATTTTGCCATCTAACTTGTGAGAAATTGACCAATCCAATTCAGGAGAGGCAGGATATACAGAGGTCCAGATCCTCATCACCTGGAAATTGTTCAATTCATTCCATTTTCAATCAGACCATAAGACCTTCCGGAACATTTTGTTGTTCCATGGTAATGACAATCTTCTCATGAGAGGACAGCTGTAAAAAAGAAGTGTATATACTTCAGAAAAAAAGCAATAAACCAGCATCATGACCATCATGAAAAAATCATGGCAATTAATACTTCCTGAAAAATGCTTCAGGAACAGCACTACAATTGCCCTCTGGAGAACAAACCTTCAGTCTATATCCCATTTTACCTTGCTATGCTAATCATGTTTTTTTGTTTATTTGTTTGTTTGTTTTTCTATATTGGTGATGATCTGATATCTTGGGGACTTGAGGACACCTGCAGAGTCAGCCTTACTAAGCTTTCCCTGAGTTTTAGAAGTACTCAACAACTCATCCTAGAGCATGTCTTTCAAATGCAAACCAACTAATCAAGAGATCACACTCTCTCCTTACCTCATTTAATCAGGCTCTAGCAAGTCTAGAAAAGTAACCTGAAGAAGGATCTCGATAACTATGATCACCACTATAATTCAGAGCCCATCAAAATTATTTTTGTTATTTAATATTTTTTGTGGGACTGGGAGTTAAAACCAGGACAATTCTATTTCTGAGCTACACCCGCAACCCTATTTTATTTTATTTTTTTTTGAACCAGGGTCTTGCTAAGTTGCTGAGGGCTTTGCTAAATTGCTGAGGCTGATCTGGAACCTGAGGTCCTCTTCCCAGCCGCTCAATTACTGGGACTATAGGTGTGCATCACCATGCCTGGCAGATTACTTAATTTTAAATCTCTTTATGGTTCACCCTGCCTCACTCATTCCTTTAAAGGAAAACCATGAGAAAGTGTCATGCCAAACCTTTCTCCTTGCTCTTTCTGCCTTCTGACTGACCTTGTTGCTTCTACCCTGCAGCCTCTATGTTTGACATGCCGCACCTCTTGGTTCTAGGGATTGTGTGCATATATACATTGTCCTTTTTAACAGTCATTTCTATGGTGTCGTGTCTCACCATACCTGAAGAAAATAAAAATATTATATATGTGTTAAACACTTGTCTCATTCATTGATCCAAGTACAGAACAGACTAATAGCAAGGTTCAGATACTTCCCTGACTCGCTATGGGAAATACAGGATGACAGATGCCATCACTACTAATACAGATGAGTTGGTACGAATCAATTTTATCTGGAGCATTAATAACTTTTACCAGAGGTCTTAGAGTGCTTTCTATTTTATATTTATATTTCAGATTTTAGGATTCTTACCACTGAGAACATTCTTATTGTTTCCATAAATGATGAGTGAGTTATCTGGGAAGATAGAATACCAAAAAATCAAGAGTAGCCTTATTTTGGATTTTACATTGGAGCTGAAATGTCTAACTTTGGTGATTTACATAAAACTAAGGTCACCTTGTATACAGAAATGTCTGGAATTTTCTATTCTTAAAAGACATGAAGTAATAGTCTGGGACAAACAGGGCTAGATATCTTGCCAGAAAGGGAGTAGTATATAAGAAGAACACATGAAAATACAAGAGAGGAAAAAACAATGAAATTTTAAATACATGAGGTGGGGCTGGGGATATGGTTTAGTATTAGAGTACTTTTCTAGCATGATGGAGGCCCTGAGTTCAATCCCCATCACTGAAAAACAAGAGAGATGAGCTGGGAAACATATTCAGATGACTACTAGTTTCATCCAGGTAGCAAGTACTTCTTGTCCCATCACAACATGAAGATAGTTGAGTTTCATTGGAGAATAACCTGTGGTCTCCTTAATAGATTGCCATAATAGTTTGTTTTGGGGAGAAGAGACACACAAGCAATGCCAGTTATATTCATTTAAGGTCATTTATCCATGATAGTGCATGTGGGAAAGTCACCGGCAGCAATTCCATATGGTTTTGTTAGATAAAACAGACTTGCTCAGCAAGTTTCTTCATGGAGGTCTGGTGATGGATGGCATATCCAGCAGTCAGGAAGATTTAGGGCCATAGTTACTGTTTGGGCAATCTAATAATAGAATTAGAATGAGAATGCTCTAGGATGGTAGTTAAAATAAGGATAAAAGGAAAGAGAAAAATAGTACCTATAAGTGAGTGAAATAGGGTCTATAGAAAATGAGAAAAAAATGATTTTAAGTGATCATATTTAAAGAACAAAACAAAATAGAAAAAAAAAAGCAGGAAGTATGCAGAATTCTTGGTCTGTTAGATGTGGGAGCTGCTCACTATCAAGATTATCTTGGTCCAAAGTTCTTAGAGCCAAAGATCCAAAGAGCAGGTGCTTCTTGATAATATCTGAGTATCTATAGTTAGGTGTATTATTGGGATTCATTCTAAGTATTAGGATTTCTCAGTTATCTTTTAGTTGCAAAGCAAACACCCAAAGATTGACTGAATTTTTGCTGCTGCATTTTCTGATAACAATATGCTTTGTAAAGCAGTAATGAGATTCAAAGCTGAGTGTGGTGGCATGCACCTGAAGCTGAGAGAGAAGGATCACAGATCTCAGGCCAGCCTCAACAACTTAGAGAGATCCTCAGCAATTTAAGGAAACCTTGTCGCTCATGGTGGCACATAGCTGTCATCCCAGCACTTGAGAGGCTGAGATAGGAGGGAGGATCCCAGGTTCTAGGACAGCCTCAATAAGTAGTGAGACTCTCATTAACCTAATAAGATCTTGTTTCAAAATAAAATAGGACTTGGGGTATAGCTTAGATTTAGAAAGTCCTTGGTTTCAATTCCCAGTACAAGGAAGGAAGGAAGGAAGGAAGGAAGGTGGAAAGAAGGAAGAAAGGAAGGAAGGAAGGAAGGAAGGAAGGAAGGAAGGAAGGAAGGAAGGAAGGAAGGAAAGGACTGGGAGTGAAGCTTGAGGGTAGAATAATTCTGGGTTCAATTCCCAGTACCGAGACAGAGAGAGAGAGAGAGAGAGAGAGAGAGAGAGAGAGAGAGAGAGAGAGAGAGAAAGTAATTAAACTCAAGATGGATTTTTTTCTGATGGACTAAACTTCTGGGATGAAGATAATAAAGACAATTTAATTTTATATTTATATTATATTTATACAATATTTAGCAAGAAGTAAGAATATAGTTTGAACCTGTTAGTGAAACAGTTATAAGACTTGGCTGTCTTTTATTTTTTCTATGTCTGCATGCAGAAGAGCACTCTTGTATCAATGATAAAAATCTCTAAGTATATGGATTTTCTTATTATATCAACAGGATATATAAATAACTAGTCTCTGGTTTGCTATCTAAAGAAATGCTCACATAGAGTTGAAAGTAATTGTTTAAAACCCCACACACACTCCGAGGATAAAGAATTTGCCAACTCTAAAACAATCTCAATAATATATAACCTTAAACCATGGAGCATACATATAAATATTACCCTGTAGGATGTGCAATATCTTATAGCACATTATGAAGAATGCCTGGAGTTATTGGAATTACTAAAAAAGAAAACTTGATGGAGATAATAGAAATAGATGAATAAATTTTATCTCCATAATACACAAAATTATTTGGAAAATGAAGTCCAAAAGCATTTTTAGTAGTTACTAAATTAAGATGATTCAGAATAAACACACACACAAAACACACACATACCCACACACACACATACAATGTATCTCTTCCTCATCCTATATAGGTGACCAAGACATGAATATAAAAAGATAAAACTTTAAAAACAATTTACCCTGTGCTATGGTTTGGATTTTATGTATTTATGTATTTATTTATTTATGTATTATTTATTTATTTATTTATTTATTTATTTATTTATTTATTTATGTTTGCGGTACTGGGGATTGAACTCAGGGGCTTTCTACTTCCGAGCTATACCCCCAGCCCTATTTTTTTATTCTTTATTTTGAAACAGGGTCTCACTAAGTTGCGGAGTGCCTCACAAAGTAGCTGAGGCTGGCCGCAAACCCAGATCCTCTGGTCTCAGCCTCCCAAATGCTGGGATTACAAGTGTGCGCCACCACGCCCGGCTGATTTGGATTTTAAATGTCCTCAGAGATTACATCCTAAAAGCTCTTTCCTCAGTTGATGAAAGGCGGGTTGTTGGGATTGTGTCCTGGGGCCGGCCGGCCTCTCTCTCTCTCTCTCTCTCTCTCTCTCTCTCTCTCTCTCTCTCTCTTCTCTTTCTCCTCGCTCCCTCAGTTTCCTGGCTGCCTTAAGATGAGCAGTCTTCTCTGCCACATATTCTCTCCCACCATGATATTCTGCTCTGTTTTAGGCTTACAGCACCTGAGCCAGCCAACCCGGTACTGAACCCTCTGAAATTAAGAATCAGTGTCTCCTCCTTTTAAGTTGTTCATGTCAGGTGTACAGTCCGAGCAATCAAAAGCTAATATACCCTGGATCTCAGAGTTAAAAAAATTAATTTGTACAGGCACAACAACTAACTGCAATTAAATGATTTATAGGTTTGGTCACATTAATATTAAGAACATCTGTTCTTCCTAAGTCACGATTATGAAAAAATTATAAACAGTGTGAAGATATTTCCAAGATCGCAGAAAAAAATAGAATTCATAATATAACTAAACTCTACTAATGATTTAGAGGTACACAAAAAATTATAATAGAAAAACACATATACAGGCTCTAAATAATAAAAAATAATTAAATGAAATTACATGGAAAGGTACCCAACTTTCATATTAACTCAAATTAAAACAATAACACAACACAATGAGATTGAATACACATCATATAACAAATTGTTAGACTCCATTGATCTCTGTATGAGTTAGAATGTGAGGAATGAAAATTTTCACATACTACCTGTTGGCATGAAAATTGGTATGATCACATTATATAAAGATTAACATAGCTTATTAAAGTTGAGCATGTGCTGATGCTATGACTACGGGATTTTATTCCGAGAGATATTTTTGCTCATGCACTCCAAGTGACAAGTACCTAAATGGCTATAATAGCATTGTTAGTTAAAAAAAAAAAAATCTAATATCAGAGTTAATAAACAAAACTGGAAATAATAATGTCTATTCTCAGCATATGATATACTTATTCATTGAAATACTAATGCATACATCAATTTCAATTATTTTAAGACTAATAATAAGGAAAAATAATGAACTTAATCTTGAAGAACAGCCAGGTGTGGTGGCACACGCCTATAATCCCAGTACATGGGAGGGTGAGACAGGAGGATAGCAGGGAGAGAACAGTCTCAGCAATCTAGCAAGACTCTGTTTGAAAACAAAAACTAAAAAGGACTGGGAGTGTAGCTCAGAGATATAATACCCCTGTGTTCAATCCCAAGAACCCTCCAAAAATATCTTGATGAATAACAAGAAGAAAAAATGCTTTGTTGGACATGAAATTTTATAAGATATGACATTTCAGATAAAAGTTTGTTTAGGCAAGAAAATAAAATGAATCAAGGAGGATGATTATAGGGTCCATAATCAGATCCCTACATATGTGAATAGTTGACTTTTGTCAGGAGTTCAATCAGTAAAAATGCATGTCAGTGGATAAAGGAAAGAAAGGGCAGTCTATTTAATAATAAATACACTTTTCTTAAATTTTTATTTTTTATTCTGAAACAAGTTGTTACTAAATTGTTGAGGCTGTCCTCAAACCTGCACTCCTCTTGTCTCTGCCTTCCATGTACTGGAATTATAATCATGCACCACCACTAGACCTAACTTCAATACACTATTGATTCTATACCTAAATGAAAAACAAAATTAAAGAAGCAAAAATCATGAACCCTAATTCACAGCATCATAAGATCATATCCATGCTAACTGAGCATCCAAAAATTAAAACAATAGGTTATAGAATTTAATCAAAGAAGTGCGAAGTCTTAGAATAAGTAAAAGTCAATTTTGAAAGAAAAAACTTCAATGGAAACATTTGTATTTTTTGTTTGTTTGTTTTTGCGGTACTGGGGATTGAACTCAGGGGCATTCTACTTCCAAGCTATACCCCCAGCCCTAGTTTTTAGTCTTTATTTTGAAACCAGGTCTCACTAAGTTGCGGAGTGTCTCACTACATAGCTGAGGCTGGCCGCGAATCCGGATCCTCTGGTCTCAGCCTCCCGAATGCTGGGATTACAAGCGTGCGCCACCACGCCCGGCTCAATGGAAACATTTGTAAGAGACAAAAAACACACAATTATAAAAGGTTAGAAAGCATATGCAAAGGTGATGAAAGTCTTTAGTAATTAGCAGACTGAAAATGTAGACACAGTACAACCAACACAATGGCAAGTCTGAAAAGACCACGAGTTGAAAATGATGTGGCTACGTGTGAATACACATGTCTGGTAAGGGAATAATTGATGTAAATTTGGGTCAAAATAGGGAATTCTGTCATGCTGATAAGAAAGCATTTTTGGACTGGGTAGTTATCATTTGATTCACATTGTGATATTTAATTATGGCGTACATTTATGTTTTATGTTCTTTTCTTTATAGGTTACACTTCAATAAAAACATAGATTAAAAAAAAAAAAGAAAAAGAAGCTTGGAGTGGTAGAGTGTCGGGGGCCTAGTCCGGCCGGCTAGACCCGCCTCTAGATGGCACCTGGTAAAGTGCCAGAAGCAGCTACAGGTGAATAACATCCAGGGGCTGTGCCACGCCAGAGCGCATGCACCAGCACGCCCGACTCCTGGCCGGCCCAGGTGAGAGCTGTATGAGACGCCTCGTGGCTTAGGCCCTGCGCAGCTTTAAAAGCCTCCACCTCTCGCCTAGAGAGAGAGCTGCTGGGGAAAGGCTGGTTGGGAAGTTGCTGGGCTGGGTTGCTGTGAGAAGTTCTGGGAGGAATTGGTTGGGAAGAAGAAGCGGTTGGGAAGAGGTTGGCTGGGTTGCTGGGGAAGTCCTGGGAAGAAAGATTGTGGGTTGCTAGTGGAAGACGGGTTGCTAGAGAGAGGGGTTATTGGAAGTCTGTAGGAAAAGCACTATTTGGAAAGACGACTTCTGTACTGTTTGTTATTGCTTCTGCAATGCTCTTGATCCCAGAAAGAGAGAGATATAATAAAAGAGGTTCGAACCAGTAATATTTAGGCAGCATCTTTTATTGGGGCCTCATGGCTGAGGGTTCAGCCTGGGGCGCCCGATAAGTGGTGGCCCGTACTAGGGAGCCTCGAAACTCGAGTATCCCGAGGCCCAAGTCACGGGCAACGACAGATATTGGAAATAGTATAGTACAAGTACTTGTAATTTAGTTTTTATGAAAGTTTTTAAGTCAAGGAAACGGCTATATAGCATCAGAATCGAAGGTCACGTTGGGCGAAGGATATTGTGAGTTGAGGGTCACGAGGAAAGTGACGGAAAGCAGGCCTGGTTGAGGGTCGCAGGTAGGCGACCAAATAAAGTTCGCAGTAAAGCAAAGAGATAGAAAAGTTTGCGGTAAAGCAACGAGATATAAAGGGTCGCGGTGTAGCGACGAGATATGAAAGTTTGCGGTGAAGCAACGAGATAGGAAAGTTTGCGGTGTAGTGACTGAGTTTTAAAAGTAGTATAGTTAAAAATTTAGAAGTACGTATGGGATCAGAGGTTTCCAAGCGTGACATGGAGCAGACCCTGGGGGAGCTGCTCCAAACTGGAGGAACTGCAGTGAAAATAGATACCCTACGGTGATTTTGCCGCAGGGTCACGAAGGTAGCCCCTTGGTTTACGGAGGAAGGGCTACTAACTATATATCAAGGGGAATGCCTAGGAGAGGACTTAAGGAAAGTAGAACGGGAGAGCTCATTGCCCCTCGGAACTTTACCCATTTGGGCTTTGGTTCGAACTTGTTTAACAAGTCCTAAGGAAAAACGTCAAGCAGCTGTGAGAAGGGGGGCTGAGGAGCTGGAAAGCGTTAAGGAAGAGTTGTCTTACACGGCCTCAGGAGGGGAAACTAGCTCAGGTGAGGAGACTGAAGAACTATCTGGAAAAGAGTTGGAGTATAGAATGACGACGGCAGGTGCAAGCAAGCAAACAAAAGAGGACTTGCTGGAAGAATGGGGGAAGTTAAAGATAGATGAGGTGCGACCATCAGCGCCACCTGCTCTGCCTCCACCATATAATCCACAGATAAGAACGGAGCCACAAGGATGGGGTGAATTTGTTAGCCAAAGTATTTTCCCCGTGTTTCAGGATCGGGAAAGACAAAGGTTTCATAAACCCTTAGATTTCAAGTGCGTAAAACAGATAAAAGAAGCGGTAATACAGTATGGGCCTCAAGCTGCCTTCACTATGGCAATGGTTAAATCCCTTGCGTTAAAAGCCATGGCTCCAGATGATTGGTCTAATTTAGCTCGTGCTGTGTTATCTGGTGGACAGTATCTCCTGTGGAAGTCCGCTTGGCAGGAGCTGTGTTTAGATGCAGCTCGCCGCAATGCAGTCGGGACACCCAGCATGGAACTTGGATATGCTCATGGGTATGGGAAATTTTGTAGGCTATGACAACCAAAAGGGCTACCCCCCTAAAGTTTATAATCAAATTAATGCTGCAGCAGTTAAGACCTGAAAATCATTACAAGGATCGGGAGACCTGCAGGGGCAATTATCCAAGGTTATACAGGGACATAACGAGCCCTACGCTGATTTCGTAGATCGTATGATCCAGACTGCCAGTAGAGTATTCAGAAGTCTGGACGAGGCTATGCCTCTGGTTAAACAATTGGCCTATGAGCAGGCAAATAAGCCCTGCAGGGAAGCTATTTGGCCTTGAAAAAACAAAGACCTACAGACTTGGATCAAAATTTGTCAAGATATTAATGAAACCGTAATTCAGGGACAGGTCCTGGCGGCTGCCATAAGCAAGGCCTTAGAAAAAATCAGAAAGGCAGTTATACAAAGGAAAAGAGAGCCTGTTTTCAGTGCGGCCGGCTTAGACATTTTAAAAGGGACTGTCCTCTGCTCCAAAAAACAGAGCGGTCTTTTCATTCTGACAGGCCTCGACTGTGTCCTCACTGTCAAAAGGACAACCATTGGGCCAATAAATGTTGATCAACAACTAGACTCTCGCAGGCCCCGAGGTAAAAAAACGGGTGGAGGGGCCCCTTACCTCAGGGCCCTCTAGAGGCGAGGTCTAGCAGGCCGGACTAGGCCCCCGACATCTCTCCCTAACTGTTTATATATAAAGTGGCCATAGATGGTGCCTGTCTTAGGTGGTCAGACCCTAGCAATCATCCTTACCCGTCCTTAGAACAGTGGTAGCAAGACCACCTTCCTGTCTTAGGTTGGCATGATGCTGGGTCCGATCACACCCATCCCTGGCTACCGATCTAATAAGCCACACTCCAGGGGAGATGCCAGCCTCAATGGCCGCGAATGCTGGTACAAGCGCTTACCGCTGCTAACTCTGGCTGGCCCACAGAAGACACATGCACCGCACCATCCCGACAGTGGCTACCAAGAGATGTTAACAGAGCTGGAAAATCCATACAGGCACCCAAATGTTTACAATGGCAATCAACCGACAAAGGGGTTAACTGGAGAGTTCAGATAAGTCCAACCGCTTGAGACAGCGCTGAAATGTCCACACAAGCGCTCAGACAGTTACATAATCAGGTTACAAAGGGGTTAACTGTGGAAAGTTTAGATAAGTCCAATTGTTTAAAGGAGTAAACTGTAGAGAATTCTGTTAAGTCCAATGGAAAGTCTTAAAGACGGTAGTGGAAAAGCAGAAGTCTTGCATCAATCTAAGTTGTGTCCGGGCTCCGAGGAAGGCTGCGTCGTATCTTCAGCACTCCTCCTAGACGCCGCGCTGCCATCAGGTCCACAATCATCAGATGTACCAGCAGTGCTAGTCTCATCTTGACTCCTCAAGGGCTCCGCCGCAGGTCTCACGAGGTGTTTAGGAACCCAAATCGGCACATCCTTGCTCTGCGGGAATATACAAACAGAACCTCTTCTCCAAATTAACACAGGGTCGGGGCCATTCCAGGCTCCCGTTAGAATGTCTTTCCATAAGACCTTGGCCTGAGGTCAGTCCACACAGCCGACATGGCGCTCAGCTGCCGACCGGCCTTAAAAATCCAAGGTCAAAAAATTCAGGACAAAGAAAATAACATTGAGTTTGTCTCAATGTTTAAACCACACCCCAATAGATGTCGGGGGCCTAGTCCAACCGGCTAGACCTCGCCTCTAGATGGCGCCTGGCAGTGTGCCAGAAGCAGCTGCAGGTGGAAAACATTCTGGGGCTGCCCCACGCCAGAGCGCATGCACCAGCACGCCCGACTCGTGGCCCGCCCAGGTGAGAGCTGTATGAGTCGCCTCGTGGCTTAGGCCCTGCCCCTGCGCGGCTTTAAGAGCCTCCGCCTCTCCCATGGGGAGGAGTAGTTGGCTGACTGGGTGGTTGTTGGGGCGGCTGCTGGAGAGAGTTGTTACTGGGGAAAGAGTTGTTGGGAAGTTGCTGGGAGAAGTTCTGGGAGGAAGTGGTTGGGAAGAAGAAGCGGTTGGGAAGAGGTTGGCCGGGTTGCTGGGGAAGTCCTGGGAAGAAAAATTGTGGGTTGCTAGTGGAAGACGGGTTGCTAGAGAGAGAGGTTATTGGAAGTCTGTAGGAAAAGCACTATTTGGAAAGACGACTTCTGTACTGTGTTTGTTACTGCTTGTGCAATGCTCTTGATCCCAGAAAGAGAGAGATATAATAAAAGAGGTTCGAACCAGCAACATTCAGGCAGCGTCTTTTATTGGGGCCTCATGGTTGAGGGTTCAGCCTAGGGTGCCCAATATAATCCCAGTACTAGAGAGGTTGAGATGGGAGGATGGCAGTTTCAAGGACAGCGTCACAACTTTGTAAGACCCTCAACGACTTAGCAAAACCCTGTTTCAACATTTGAAAAAATAAAATTGATCTGGAGGTGCAGTTCAGAGGTAGATGTCCCTGAGTTCAATCCCTAGTACCAAAACAAAATTAAGAGAGTCAATTAGATCAATTCAGTTGAGATGGAAAGGTAATTTATGACACATAAGACATCCTAAGAACTTGAGAGGATCTGTTCAAGTGTCAAGATTATCATTAAGATAAAAGGTGCAACATAATCCCTTTTTATTGTCTCCAAGAAACATGTGGATATGAAGATACATAGATGTTTTTGCATGTTTTAAATTCCCTAATGTACACATGCAGGGAAATTCATATAACTTTCATGTTCAAGTGGGAGTCATAATCGTCAAGGAAGGAGAGGGCAAGGTTTTTGAAAGTTTGACATTTTACCCCAAATGAATCATGATATATTTGCTATGGAGAGGCTTAAGCAATGGGTATAGACCGATTGTGTCAACCACCTTTGTATATTCTGCAAACTTGGTGGTTTGTCTTCTGTCCTCCAAGTGCCCTGCTCCAGTCTCTGGAGACTGATAAGCCATCTTTCCAGGGGCGAGGTCTCCTGATCTGGTGGCCTTCCTGTACCTCAGACTTTTATCGATACACTGTATTTTGAAACAAAAAAAAAGTTTATTATAGGTAAAAATTTGGGAGAAGAGTCTTAAAAATGACAAAGCACAAATACAAAAAGTTATTCAGAGAATTGTAAATGGAATCATCTTGGTGTTCTGTGTGGACTGGTGGATAGAGGAAGCAGGAAATGATGCTGAATTCTAAAGGTGTGGTTAAAAAGTAAAACTGAAAAAATACTTTAAATTTTTAATATAAAATCAGGAAAATCTTCAAATTAAGAATCTATTTTCCTAGATTTGCTAATGTTTTCGATGAAAATAGAAGCAGAAATACTGTGCACATTTTTGTTTAGATATTGTTTTGAACTGTTCATGTCATTGGTTTTTGTTTTGGGATGTTTTTATTTTTAATTTTTTCTTCTGTGGTATGCTAACGGCAATCTTTGGATGCACATTAAAATGTGGTTTCACTATTTGGGGGAGTATTTTTTAGTGTCCCTTAGTTACTAACAAATTTATTCAGAATTAAGTACTCTATTTTTATCATCTGAAGAAACAATTAGATGTTTTTTCTATGCAATGATTGACCTTGAAAACACAAAAGTATGCACAGAGAACATGTAATGTTCAAATGGAATCTAATTGTTTAACTGTTGTTTAATTCATTTAATCATTCTCCTTTTGAAAGGAAGGAACATATTGAATAATTAGGTAAAAACTCATCAACAGCAATGTTATTTATTTGGTGATTTAGTATGCAAGGTAGGTTGGTGCCGTCTTGAGGGAATCCATTTCTTGACTAGGATAACTACTAAATCAAATTCTATATTATCTCAACAATAAAAATTGAAAATAGGTATTTTCATAAAAGCATTATTTGAAACTTTCCAATAGTTGCTTTCTCATCTAGTGGAAAAGGAAGAAATATAAAAGAAACGTTTTTCCTTTGAAAAGACAACCAAGCATTTTGTAAATTATATAATTGCTGCTGCCTTAGTTGAGTAAAAATTAACTTAAAAAAATAAAACAAAACAGATAGATGGTAATATATATATATGTATATATTTATTTAGGATATTTTAAAACATTTTCACTGATCTATGTGAGAAATATCTAAATCTGCCCCTTTTTTCTGTTTCTGTCTCTTTATCACTCTGTCTTTCTACTTGGACAGAATCCACCTTGGAAGCTTGGTCCTGGTCTAGCATTTTCAATTACCCAAACTTATCTAGTTTTCTCACAGTATAGTTTCATATGACTTTCTCTCCACTGGAAATTTAGGACCTGGTTTTCAAAATAGCTGTATAATTTGTCGTCAGAGAGTTTATCAAGAATGGATAATAAGCTGAGCGTGGTAGCGCACGCTTGTAATACTAGTACCTGAGAGGGTGGAACCTGAGGATCCTGGTTTGCAGCCAGCCTCAGCTACATAGTGAGGCCCTCCACAACTTAGTGAGACCCTGTTTCAATATAAAGAATAAAAAATAGGACTGGAGGTATACCTCAGAGGTAGAATGCCCCTGGCTTCAATTCCCTGTACCTCAATAAATAAATACATAAATACATAAATAAAAGTGTAATAAAATATTTTATAAATTAAAATTCTTATTCTGCTTCTCTTCAATTGGTGAAACCTCCTATAGACGAAACTACTTATTACAATAAATTGCCATTCAAATATATTCCAAATATGTAATAGAAATATTTTTATTTGAAAAGTTGAAACAAATAAAATTACTTGAACAACATGGCTTCCATGTATAAATGTAAAAACTGAACAAGAAATTTGTTTCTATATTGTATATTAATACTAAATTTTGTGTATTATAATTATAATTAATATTTTTGTTATAGTTTCTCTCAATTATATGGTTTTACATGATATAAATGTGTCTTCTTGAATTTATCATATAATCACAATATTGAATAAAAGCTAAAATAAAATGATAGTATTTTATAACTTAATTTGGAACAAATTTACTATTATAAATGCAAAGTAAGAGGTAGAGTTAGAGTTACTGGTTACATCAAAATATATCAGAGGCAAATAATAAGATATATATTCTTTTCCTGGAATTTTAAGGTTAAGATATATATCTAAAAGCATTGAGCGAGAAGGAAAAGGAATGATGTGTTAAAATATTTTTGAATGATTATCACCTAAAATTCATGACAAATTTGAATTCAGACTGGAACATTTTCAAAAAACTTTTACAAAGGAATAAAAAATATTTAAAACAATTCCCAGAATTGTTACATGTGATATACATCTCAAAAAAAGTTTAATGAAATTACACTAAGTATCAGAATCAATAATAATATTATACATATCAAATTGCTGTTAATATTTTCAAGTTTTATAACTAATATCAAATATCTAGACGAATTACTTTTGACTACGAGCAAAGAATTCATCTCAATGGATTCAATGTTTATTTTTGCAGAGAGAGAATTCAAATATTTCTTTATTTGAAAGGGCTCATGCTATATATTTAAACATATTTAATGACCATGGTTGTGCAAAACGTTTTTAGGTTCTAACAATATTTTACAATTTTGCCTTGCATTTATCAGACATTATAAATTACTTAATTAGCCAATTCTATTAAAGCCAGAAGTGGAATGTGAACTGGACATTGACTTGACTGGCACAGAAAGAATATTCTAAGATGAGGAAAAAGAGGCAACAAATAGTTTAAGCTGTGAAATAACTTGTTTAATGGATTAAAAATCAAATTAAATTAGAATTAAAATACAAGGTGTTAGAGATTAGTTTGACAAGAAATATAAAGCAATTTCCAGAACTATGTTTTTTTTAAAAACCTACAAATAGATGCTATCATTTAAAAGACTCTTATTAAACTTCTGGTTTGCTTTTTCTTGTGTGGTAATTCCTCATCATCACCTTTTTAAATAGTAAATTTCCTGACCTATCTTTTTTGAAATGTGCATACTATTTTAACAATTTCAAAATATCTAGTGCTTCCTCATTTCAAAGGTACCTTGATCTCTTTTAAACCATAACTGGAGCGAATTAACATGTACCTAGTATTATCTCCCTTTATCCCAGCATGTCTATGTTCAAAGCCACACATATATTTCCAAGGCTTTTTTTTTTTTTGCTTTAAGTTTTCCTCTATAACCCACACACAGACAATGAAATTCCCTTATATGTTAAATTTCCTGTTTCGAAAAGTAAAAAGGGGTTGGGGTGTAGCTCAGAGGTAGAATGCCTCTGGGTTCAATAGCCAGTACCACACACATGCGCGTGTGTACACACACACACACACACACACACACACACACACACACAAAATGCATATTTAACAATAGTCTCCAAATCAAAACATGACACTATGCCTGCAATTGAGTCAAGAGCCTGAGTATTTCAAGGGCTGCATTATATTTGACTCCATGCTTTCTCCTTGGTCCTCTATCATGCTTAGCAACCGATCATGGAAGATTTAGTTAACTTGAATGTTGAGTTAAATAGACTGTTATAACACTTTTTTTCGTAGCTCTTGAACTCCCTCTGCAAATACTCCACTTCCATCTTCTATTAGGTCAACATTAAAAGTGTTTACAAAAGCCACACATAGTTTACTTTTATACCTTAATTCTAGGATAGTAGGTGACAACCTTCTCTACATTTGAAGACGACATAAAAAATAAACTGATAAAAAATGCAAAAGTGAAGTAGAGAAGATAACAGTATACAGAAATTTCTGAAGTAAAAATAAACAGTAATTATTTGGAAATATCCTAAAGTTGATCTGAGAAATGAAATTGTTGAAGACTATGTTTTATTTTTTATTAAGATTTATAAAAGTTAAACTTTTTATCTGAGCAACTCAATCTAGTTTCATGATATTACATTATAAGAAATTAGGTCAAAATTACATTAGCCTATCATGATTTCTTTAATGACTAGTAAAACTATTTTTTAAGATTGGGTATGGTATTTTAAAAATCATTGGCATATAATGGGTTATCACATTGTAGGGTACAAGGTGATATATTCATAGATGCACATAATTTGATCAATTTCATTCCTCACTACCTCTCCTTTCCCTCCATTTCTTCCTCACACAATCCTCCTTCTCTACTCAATGTTCTCACTTCTATTTTCATGAGAGTCCCCTTTTTCTTTGTTATCTGTAGCTTCCGTATATGATAGAAAATTTATGACCTTTGATTCTCAAAATCTGGCATATTTTGATTATTATGATGCTTTTCAGTTCCATACATGTTCCTGCAAATGATGTAATTTTCTTATTTTTATGGCTGAATAAAAGTCTACTGTGTTCATGTACCACATTTCTCAAATCCATTCATCTGTTGATGGACAGCACATAGACTAGTTTCATCACTTGTTTATCCTGAACCTCATTGCAATAAACGTGGGTGTACATGTGTCACTATTGTATGCTGACTTTAACTATTTTGGATAAATACCAAGGAGTGGTAGAACTGGATACTGAGGTATATGCACATTCCAAGTCTTTTCAGGAGCCGCCAATCTAATTTCTGTGGTGGCTGTCCTAACTTAGAATTTCACCAATAGTGTTTAAGAGTTTCTTTTTCCCCTGGTATCCTCATGGGCATTTGCTATTATTTTTCTTCTTGATGACTGCTACTCTAACTGGAGTGAGATACAATCTCACTGTAGTATTTATTTACTTATTTATTTTTCATGTGACATTGGGGATGGTCTACATATGTGATAGATTTTCAGGCATATTTTATCTATTTTTAAAATTTTGGAACAGGGTCTTGTTAGGTATTTGCATGCTATCCTGGAATCTGTGATCTTTCTGTCTCAGCCTCCCAGCTGTGGGATTACACGTATGCGTAAACTACTATACACAGCTTAGCACAGTTTTGATTTGAATTTTCCTGATAGCCGAGGATGACCAACATTCTTTCATATAATTGCTGGTTATTTTTATTTTTTTCTTCTTTTGAGAAGTCTTTGTTTACTTCAATTGCCCATTTATTGATTGGATTATTTATTTTGTCAAAGTTAAGTTTTTGAAATGATAAAGATAGATAGAGGATTGATAGATAGATAAATAGATAGAGATTTAGATATTAAGATATTAATCCTTTGTTAGAAGAGAAGCCGGAAAATACTTTTTATCCCATTCTATAGTTACTCTCTGTGTGCTTTTAGTTGTTCTCTTTACAATGCAGGTTTTCAATCTGATGTGATCTTATTTACTGATTATTGGTATTACTTCCTGAGCTATGGGAATCTTACTGAGAAATTTATTGCCAGTGCCTATGTGCCAGAATGTAAAACTTCTACTTCCATTGTTCAAGGCAATATTTACATTAGTATGTGTATATAACATGAACATCTACTCAATATAAGATGGAGCTACTTAAGAATATTAGAAGCCAGGCATGGTGGTGCATGCTTGGAATCTCAGTACTTGGAGGCTGAGATAGGAGGATCCCAAGTTTGAGACCAGCCTCATCAATAGCTAGACTGTCAGCAACCTAGTAAGAGCCTGTATCAAAACAAAAAAATAAAAGGTCTGGGGAATAGCTTGAAGGTATAATGCCTCTGGATTCAATCCCCAGTACCACATAAACACAAATTAATCAATTAATTAAAATACTAGAGTGGAGAACTAAATTTCATGTAAATGTATTTAGGCTTCTAATCTGACAAAATAAAACCAAAATTTGAAACCTTTTGCAGTTAGTATTGACTTTCATAGTAACACAGTACTTATTTTCTAGTTATGCTATTTAGTTCTTAAAACATGACCAGGCAAATTTCAGTAAGGGAACATATCATGACATATTAAATGTGCTGATGATATTCTATTAAATGTATCTTACTATCTTTTTTAAAAATTTTAGCATCAGAGTCCATAAAATTTCTCTAAACATATGATGGTCCTGAAAGTTCTTATACTAGAATAAAGTGTGCAGCATGCACAAAGGATTTGTGGCTAAGACTCCTTGAGGATATTCCTAACAATTTTGGAAGAAGAGCTTGAGTGAGGAGAGGGAAAACATTTAATTTTTTGAGAACACTCTCTGTAGAAGAATGATATTTATTTAGCCTCTTCATCCCCCTTTTATTCCTTTTCCTTTCCTGTTTCTGTCCCAGAGGAGCCCAGCAAGTAGCACAAATACATGTTATTGACCAGATGTAATAAAAATAAGCAATGGCAAGACTCTGATTAAATAGAACATCTGGACATTGCTGGTAAAGGGCAGCTTCTCGGACTATGCAGTGCCAAATGCCACTATAACCATCTGACTTTTATTAAAAGAAACTCAAAACACAAGATTTAAAAATTAATTATTGAACTAGTCAAACATTGGCAATGTTCTCATTTAAAAGCCTAGCAAAGAAAAAGGCAAATAAAAAGCATGATGTTCTATGAGAGCCACAATAATATTGAAAATGTATTTCAATCAAGTTCTGTATGTTTATGAGGTTTGCTTAAGGAAGTAAATTACAGAATAAAGCATTGAAATGCCTCTATTTGGTTAGAAATGTAGTTCTCACATCTCTTCAATACATGGCTTGCTCACGTATTGAAAGGTAATGAACATCACATATATGAGTGCTAAGTGGAATAAAAGTAATGAAGTATATAGGGCAGTATTTAGCACATTCGTAAACACTTAATAAGTAAGCAGTACCTGTTGTTGTAAAGTTATTGTCCTTGCCAAATAACTTTGCAGAAGTGTCCAAAAATTTAAAATGCCACCCTGCCTTCAGACTTCCTTCCAGCTGTGTACCAGATGTCCCTGCTTAGGAGTTAATAGGAAATTTACACCTAAATTAGATATTTAGATGTCTCATGTTACTGATTTGTCATGTTATTTTGAAAATATTTATCCTAATTTGTTTTATTTTTAGTTTAAAATATAAGACAATAAATAAGAACTGAGTTAAATGGATTGTTCATACTTTCTTAATGCTGGGCAGAATTTTATTGCGTGCCTATAGCACTGTTTATCAAATTCACTTATTAGTGAATTTTTGGGTCACGTCCAGATTTTGTCAATTATAAAGAAAACTACTATGAGTGTTTGTGCACAATTTTTCCATTATTTTTGGGAAGAATACCTAGGAGATGAATGATTATATTAAATGGTAGGTGCATATTGACCTCATTGTGAAACTTTGAAGGTGTTTTCTAAGGGGATTATCGGCCAAAAGTTTATTAGAGTCCTAGTTTCTCCCAGTTCTTGTCGACAGTGATCACTGCAAGAAAATAATTACAGAAAAGGAACATGAAAATGTTTCCTAGACAAACAAGGGAAGAGAGAAGAAAAAGCTGGAGAGACAAGACAGAGTGACCAGGTTCAAGATTTCAAACATTCACTTGGGTGGATCTTGAAATAGTGCTGGCCAAGGAAGTGGGAGGTAACTAAGGAGTGACATTTGTTTTCTTAAATTTAGTTTTGAGAAATAGTTATTATCTAAAATAAAGAAGAATGGAAATCACTTCAGTTGTAGTGATCAAAAACCTGACTGACAAGTATTGAAATGATCAATTCGTGGGGAAAACAATGGAGAATAATGGCAGAAATCTCTGGAGAAAATATCTTTGAAAGTCAAAAGCTAAAGTTGTCATAGCAGAGAAAGAGATCAAATGCCATGGGAGAGTCCCCAGAAGTAGAGAGTTTGGTATAAACACATGTCATGAGCAGAAATGGGAACGGTCCATTGATGCTTGCTGGTTTGCTGGTTTGTTTGTAGAAACATGTGACAAAATAGACTTGAAGCTGTAAATTAAAACCTAAATCACATAAACCCAACTTCTTGGTCTTCAATGGCATGCAGCAGTAGTGGACAAAATAGCAACTCTCTGAAATAAAACAACTCAGAAGGTTATGCAGGGAGGTGAGTACTCATTAAAAATATAGACGAGTTGGCTAATCAGGAGACAGCATTCAAGCCAACCTGTGACGATGCGGGATGGAGGAAAGGGTTTGGTTTTAGTGGAGTAGAGCCATATGTTGATGGACATAACAGAAGATCATTTGAAACATAAGAGATAAATAGGAACAGAAATGATGGAATTTCACTCCTGATAGGTTTTCTTTGAGGAGGACAAAAAATTCAACTGAAACTTTCCAAATATTTTCCCTGGTATTTGTTAGTAACTTCAGGCATTTTATTAATGATTTAAAGGACTGCCACACTCTCTGGAACATCACTCAAGATAATGTGTTTATGAGGATTTTACCTCATGAAAAGACACATATTACTTATTAACATTATGTAAAACAAAGTTAGTAGAGATAAAAGTTATGATTACAGGTATTTTCTGTATGCTTTTATGATGTTAGGAATTTTTTTCTTATGACATATATTGCTTTTTAAAATGACTTTTGAAATAAAATTTTATTACCATAATAGAATTAGTGGTTAACTAGTCTATTAAATAGAAACAATGAACTTGTATTGTGGTTCTCATGTTAATATTTCTTTTACATTATTTATAGATTTTTGTCTACTGCATTGAAATTTGCAGGAACGCTGCATATGTATAGTTTAATGTAATCATTTCCCAACTGTGCTCTGTGGAGTCAACCCAGTTTCAACAAAATTAGCTCTAATTTTGTGTCTTTTATTTCTTGCTGCTTCTAGGTTAAACATGATCTTTTTTAAATTCATGTTAGAAATTATGAAAACCATCAGCTTATTGGAAAGTCTGTTCTATGCAATGACATGTTCTATTTAAAGATATGAGCCTTACTGCTTAGTTTACTTGACATAGTAGTTTGTTTTCAATATATATTATCTTTTCTCATCTATAAAATAGTTCTATATGGTTCAAATCCGAGTCCTGCAATATACAGTACAAAAAATTAAGTATTTCTCTAAAATGTTTCACTTATTTTATAGGAATTAATTTAAGTTTGGAATTTATTGGAGCATTCTGGCATATGATTTTTAAGTGATATCACTCTCTGAATTACTTTCTAAAGTGAAAAGCAAACTCAAAACCAAAGAACATTACTTATATTGAGTTTTTTCTCTCACCTAAACTTATTTTTCTATCAATATCTTATCATTGCTTTGATTTCAAATGACTATACATTGCCAGATTAGTCTATTCATCTAAAGTTATTTTCTTTGTGAGTCTTATCCTTATGAAATAAGTAGAGTATAAATAATAAACAGCAATATTAAAAGAATCAACCAGCTGGGTGTGGTGGTACAAACCTGTAATCCCAGTACTTGGGAAGTTCAGATAAGAGGATCACAGGTTTGAGGACAGCCTCAGCAAGCAATTTAAGGAGACTTGCAGCAACTTTGCAAGACTGTTTCTAAACAAAAAGTAAAAAATGAATTGAGGTATAGCTTAGAGGTAAAATGTCCCTGGGTTCATTTGCCAGTAAGAAAAAAAAATCGACCAAGAAAGAAACCTAGCAATTTTATCAATAGGTTATGGCATTTACTTTAAGTTTGATAATTTCACATTGGTAAGTACACATTACTTGGTTTTCTTTATTTTTAAATGTCTTAGAGTTTTATTTTTCTGGAATCAAAAATACTAATAATCATTAAGTTATAATAGGATTATATCTTTGTGATGCTCTATTAAATGATTCCCTAATTCTAGTAAGTTCTTCAGACTGATACTAAAACATTAAAGAGTTTAGAACTAATTTCATATGCTTACAAGTTAAATAAAACTACTATTTTTTTATTTTTCACATTCTTGTGAGAGAATAAGAATAAAAATCTAGATCAAAAAAGTACCACCAGCTGGGAGTGGTGGCACCTGCATGTCGTGCCACTACCTGGGAGGCTGGGACAGGAGAATTACAGGTTGAAGGACAGCCTCAGCAATGCAGTGAGATTCTCAGCAACCTGGTGAGACCTCATTTCAAAACAAAAAATAAAAAGGTCTGGAGATGTAGCTCAGAGGTTAAATGTCCCTGGCTTAAATTCCCAGTAATATAGAAACAAAAACAAGGTTGACAAAGAATGACATTGGTATTTTGATAAGGGTTGCATTACAGTCTTTTGGTAGACTGACCATTTGGATAATATTTATTCTGCCTACCCAAGAGCATGGGAGATCTTTCCATCTTCCAAGATCTTCCTCAATTTCTTTCATTGGTGTTTTATAATTTTCATTGTAGAGGTCTTTTACATCTTTGGTTAGGTTTATTCTTAGATATTTTATCGGTTTTGAGGTTATCGTGAATGGAATTGTTTTCTGGATTTCTTTCATGGTTGAAATGAATTCATGGTTGGTGTATAGAAAAGCTACTGATTTTTTAAGGTGGATTTTATATCCCACTACTTTGCTGCATTTGTTCATTAGCTCTAGTAATCTTTTGGTTGAGTTTCTTTGTCTTCTAGATATAGGATCATGTCATCTGCAAATAAAGATAATTTTAATTCTTCTTTTCCTATTTGAATCCTTTTGATATCCTTCTTTTGTCTTATTGCTCTGGCAAG
This sequence comes from Graphiurus murinus, assembly GCA_004027655.1. Taxonomy (NCBI): domain Eukaryota; kingdom Metazoa; phylum Chordata; class Mammalia; order Rodentia; family Gliridae; genus Graphiurus; species Graphiurus murinus. The sequence continues at coordinate 44,363 of PVLC010001922.1, read as the reverse complement.
AGCCTCGAGGACTATATTGAAAAGGACTGGTGATAGTGGGCATCCTTGTCTTGTTTCTGATTTTAAAGGGAATTCCCACAATTTTTTTCCCCTTTTAATATGATGCTTGCGTTGGCTTTATTCTTTCTTGCCTTCAAGATGTTGAGATACGTTCCTTCTTTTCTGATTTTCTGCAGTGTTTTTAACATGAGTGGCTGTTGCATTTTGTCAAATGCTTTTTTGGTCTCTATTGAAATGATCAGGCGACTTTTGTCCTTAGTTCTATGTGATGAATAACATGTATTGATTTGAATATGTTGAACCAGCCTTGCTATCCTGGGTTGAAAAAAACTTAATCATGGTGTACAATGTTCTTGATGTGGTTTTGAGTGTGCATGGCTAGTATTTTGTTTAGATTTTTACATCTAGGTTCATCAAAGATACCTGTCTCAAATTTTCTTTCTTTGAGAATTCAATCCTTTTGATTTCAAGGAATAACTTATGAAATATTAGGTTTAGTTCTGTAAAAGTTTTGTAGAATTCAGCTGGAAATCCATCTGGAACTGGGATTTTCTTTGATAGCAGATTTTATTTCTATTTTTATCTCTTTGCTTGCTGTTGGTCAGTTTAGGTTCAATTTAGGTAGGTTGTAAGTGTCTAGAAATATATTTCTTCCATGTTTTCCAGTTTTTTGGAATATAAACTTTCAAAATAGTTTCTGGTGATCCTCTGAATTTCTGCACTGTCGTTGGTGAGGTCTTTTTCATTTCTGATTTTAATAATTTGGGTGATTCTTTCTTTTGATTAGGTTGGCTAGGGTTTTTTCAATCTTGTTAATCTTTTCAAAGAACAAGATTTTATATATTATTATTATTATTATTATTATTATTATTATTATTATTATTATTATTATTTTATTTTGCGATACTGGGGATTGAACTCAGAGGCATTCTACCTCCGAGCTATACCCCCAGCCCTAGTTTTTAGTCTTTTTTTGAAACCGAGTCTCACTAACTTGCGGCGTGCTTCACTAGGTAGCTGAGGCTGGCCATGAACCCGGATCCTCCGGGCTCAGCCTCCCGAATGCTAGGATTACAAGCGTGCGCCACCATGCCCAACAAGAACAAGATTTTAAATCTATTGATCCTTTGTATTTTTTTATTCTCTATTTCATTAATTTCTGCTCTGATTTTGATTATCTCCTGCCTTCTGCTGGCTTTGGAATTAGGCTGTTTCTGTTATTCAAGGTCCTTGAGATGTGTCATTAGGTTGGTTATTTGGTGACTTTCTGTTTTTCTTATGTGCCCAATCATTGCTAAATATATAATTTTTTTTTAACAAAAGCCAAATTATGAAACCAACCCAGGTATCCATTAACAGATGAATGAATGGATGACAAAATTATGGGACATACACACAATGGAATTCTCAGCAATAAGGAAGAAAAAAATTATGCCGTTTTCAAGAAAATAGAAGAACCTGGATAACATATTAAGTGAGATTAGCCAGTCACAGAAAGTGAAGGGTCATATATTTTCTGTAATATACCCAAGCTAGGGAGTAATTGGAATACAAGAGGGATTCCAGATAATGGATGAGAAACCTCAGTGGAGTCAGGGTGGAGGTCTAAAGGGAAAGAAGGAGGAAGATTGAGGTTCATTAATGGAAACACTACCATCAACTGTGTGTATAAATGTGAATATACCAGTGTCAAACTCCATAGTCTGTATTGAGATAGGAGGAAATGGGCAGGCAGGGTGGGGCACCAAGTACTATGTGTATATATGTCATTGTTTACATGATTTACATTATGTGAGACTATAACACACCAATAAAAGCACATTAAATAAAAAAGAAAAAGAAAAAAACAAAACAAAATGTATAATCACTGATAAGTCGAAGTTCAGCAGCAAGGTAAAAGAACATTGTCTCTCCATACAAACAAAAAATTCTTCTCTTGAGTTTTTTATCATTAGTTTCCGTGTCTTTAGGACATTGAAATTTCCATTTGTAGAAATATATTGGGCATGCCTATGACTGGCTGTCTGATTTGCAGGGCACAGTGGGAGTCGGGGGTAATGAAGGTTATACCTTGTTCAAGAAATACAAAAAAATTCAAGATGCCAATAGTTGAATGTTCGCCATTGAGGGCATTATTATTTCCATGAGATCTTGCATGAAAACACAGGGCTCGAGAGCATGATGCCAGCCCAGAGCCTATCTCCAGAGAGGTAAAGCTTACAAGTTCTTCAAACTGAATACAAGAGAAAATGCATTTCATGTATGAAAACAAAAATCTGAATTAAAGTGGGAATTATGTTGAGATTTGTGCCTATTTTTCCAAATAAGAAAATAAGATTTTTCTAAGGAAAGTTTCAAAGTAAGAAAATTATAAAATTTATACTTTAATTCGATGTTTTAATTTTACATGCTTTTAAACACTTAGATATAATGCCTCAATATTAAATCAATTAGAGATTATAATAAAATATATCATTAAAATGACATTTTAAAATGATCTGTATTGTATTTAGCAAAAGAGGAACTGGGATCAAAATGGATGTGCATTTCTGAACACACAGAACATATTTCTTGCTCTCTTCGGAGCCTGTTTCAGCAGGCTGGGAGCTCATCCACCTCTTATCAGACAACCCAGTAGCATGACCTGCATGTGGGTTGTGGTTTCACCCAGAACACACTACAGCAAGGAATATGGTAGCCTTCACTGAGTTTAACCTCCATAAGGATTTGTAAAAGAAAAAGATACTCTTCCTCTGTCTGAACTTTGTCATTGTACTTTAAATGTCGCATTCTTATTTTCTTGACCAATCATCTTTACTCTCCATTTCAAGTTATCTGGTCAAATTATTTTGAAATGTATTTTCTCTGTTCTGAGTAGATGCATATGTTACAATTGCAGATGCATATATGTATTTTACAGCTATGCAGCTTCCAGAACTGACTTATTTCTATCTACATTTGATTCACTTTTTAAAATTAGGCTACTGATGCATATTAGAACTTAATTACACCAATTAGTACTGCCGCATCAGACATATGATGCGCCTTCAATTAAGAAGTACCTAATGGGTATTAGTACAATTTAGCTTCATAATTAAAGTTCTAAGAACAGCACAAATTAAACATTATGATTACAAAACATTAAAAAATACTGGCGAAATTAAAGCTGAGAATTTCAGCTTCTCTTTTTCAGCTGAATTGAAAAACAACATGATTACATAAAAGATAATGTTAATATAATTGAAGCATGCTTAATTAAAAAGCAATGCATATATGCACATACAAATATATGTACACATAAGGAGCATGAGGAATAATTACATATCAAGCATAACACATACATACATGTATGTATTCCATGACCTTCATATGGAAGAGTTTACCATAACATACATCATGTAAAGTGATCATTACAAGTTACCATGTCAGGTTTCGTTTTGGCGGTTGATTTACGTTTCTGTTTTGTAGAAATGATTGGAATCTGTGGTGGCCACTCAAAATTCCTGCTTCAGAGAGTGTAGTCGGCAGGCAGCCTCAGCTACTTGACCTTTCTCTTTGTAAGTCTGTCTCTATACACAGGTCCTATTTCTCAAGCCAATGATTGGGTATACGAGGGTACTGGTAGAAGACCACTTTTAGGAATTGTGCAGCCCTTCTAACAGAAGACTTCAGATGGAGGACCCCCTACTGGCCCGGCCAAAATCTGCCAAAATTGTGCTGCTGGCTGTGAGTCTTCTGTCTTAACCTTCCTTCTTCTTCTCTCCAGAGGTCAGTCCTTCAGCAACGTCTGAAGATTCCTCCAGTTTAATGGGTATTAGTACAATTAGTACCTGCTTTCTCTCCTTAATACTTAATGGGTAATACCCTGTAATCTTTTTTAATGATTTACAATTTGTTGACATCAGATTTTTTGGGGGGAACACTTGATAAATTATTATATATGAAATATTTACAAATATGTATTTAATAATATTTGGCATTACTAGAACACTGGATAGTATGACTGAAGGAAAATATATCTTAAAATGTAAGAATATTTTACATTTCTATGTTGTATTTTCTTTAATGACAATCTGTTATTTTGGAAAAATAATTTAGCAACCTTGATCAGCATTAAGTTTTATTCACTATGGAGATTTACTTTCTTTTCCTTCCTTCAAGGTCACCTATGGCAGCGATTGCTACAAATATTTCAGCCCTAACACATTGTTTTCTTCCTAGTGTTACAAATATGGTTTTTGAAATGTCTGTGGAGGAGAAAAACACAAAGATCTCTTCACTGAGCTAGTGCTTTTATTCTTAGATTGTTTTGGTTTGCTATATCTTTTTAAATAAACCCCATTAAGATTCTTTTTTGCCAGGCTTGTATTTTCACGCTTGAGGCCTTCATATATGTATAATGAATACCCATTTTCAGTTCAAGTCTTTAAGATATATAACTTATTGAATGAGTAGCCATGCACAAGAAGTTGTATTCTTCCCATGGTCTACCATGGCTTATTAGACCCTTTGATATAAGATTAGCAAACTTTTCTTGGGATAGTTGATAGAATGGAGTACATCCTTTTTATTTTTTCTTTGTATAATATAAAATTAAAAGTTATTCTTACCCAGTCATCTTACATCTTTTCTAAAGAACTAAAGTAAGAATACTATAGTGATGGATGCATACTCACATTTATAGCACAATTCACAATAGTCAAATTATGGAACCAAGCCAGGTGTCCCTGAACAGATGAGCAGATAAAGAAAATGTGGTGCATATGTAAACAATGGAATTTCACTCAGCAATAAAGAACAAAAGTATGTCATTTGCAGGAAAATAAATGAAACTGGATATTAGGCTAAGTAAAATTAGTGAGTCACAGAAAGTAAAAGGTGGTATGCTTTCTCTTATTTGTGAAAGTTAGAGAGAAAATAGGAAAAATAAAAGACTTTAAATATTCCAAAGATAGATCAGTAGAGTACTTGAAAGGGGATAGTGGAGAGAGAAAAGAGAGAGAGAGAGAGAGAGAGAGAGAGAGAGAGAGAGAGAGAGAGAGAGAGAGAGAGTTGGGTAAGGAAACAATTTTAAAAAAATGGCCATATGTGAAGGTACTATTGCTATACGCACTAATTAAAAGGGGGCTGGGGTGGAATGTGGAAGGAAATATGCAAAGAGCTGTGTACATGCATGTCTTTAATATTTCCAACCTCACTATGATGTATAATTGCAATGCACCAATAAAATTTAAAAAAATGAAAAGCCATCTTCCATTTAAACTGCTTTACAACAGAAAAATATATTTGAAAGGAAACATAGGAGAAATTTAGAATTTAAAATCAATGTATCCAGTGACATTTTTAGGATACGTATTTTTTACCCGTTCGAATTCTAAATACTGTAAGCAATAACATTAACATTTTTACATTGATATTATAAAAAAGTCATTGATGATTTTCTAGTTACAGTTCATAAAAATAGATTAAAATTTAGTCTTTCGTGATTTCAGATATGGCACTTTAGCTAGAAAGAGAACTTTTAACTGAAGCTCAGCTTCTGTATTCTTTATCTAAAAACACTAGAATTCATCTTTTCACTTTTTTTCCCATTCTTTCCAAAATTTGCAAAATTTGAGACAGGAGTCAGAGATAAAACTTAGGAATAAATTCAAAAGGGACATAAATGGGAGAAACAAGATCCAAAAACATGCTGTCTAGATCCAAACATGCACCTTTAGCCACGTGCTGTCTATTAAGAAAAGGGAGAACTTCAAGCAAAAAAAAAAAAAAAAAAAAAAAAAAAAAAAAAAAAAAAAAAAAAAACAAAGAATGTTGCCTCTGAGAGGTAGAGAGTGAGTGAAAGACTAAATTACTGAAATCATTCTCATTCTTAATTGGATCGTATGTATGTTTACATATGTTCATTCTACTAATGTGTGTCATAGATAAGGTATTTTAATCAAATATTAAATGATATACAATGCACTCAGTCACATGAAGAATAGTGGGAGGGGACTAGGAAAGGAACATGGGGAAGGGGGAGATGAGGACTGAAGAAGGGAACCATTCTGAAAGGTTTTGTCCACACATAAAAGGTAGTATTGCCGATATCACTAACATATACAGGGAGTAAAGGAGGAGGAGCAAGGTAAAATATGGAAAGAAACACCAAGTGGTGTGTGCATGTATATTAAAGAGAAAAAAGAAATGTATTACACCGAGACAACTAACGTATAGGAAGAACAGCAAAAAACAAGAATGGGATTGAATGCAGGCAGGATTTTTATTAGACCTGGCCTTTCACTAGATAAAATACATAAAATTTATTCCAAGCAGCTACATTTCACTTTATTTTCATTTCACTTCATTTCAAAACCTCACATTTTTAAGCATAAAAGAATAGAGAGAAATAAATTAATTTTACAACTTGTAAGCAAGGTTCTACCAAGGTCAATACATACATCTCATTAAAAGTTGCAATCACATGTCCCAAATCTATAGAAAAGTGAAAACATTTAAATAGATAGAATTTACTTAAGTACAAAGTGTAATGTTTATTTGACATTTATAATTCTTGTAAAATTTACAGCACACGTACAGCCTGCTCTAAAAACTGCATGACCAACCATCGTTGGGCAAGAAAATCTGCAAACAGAACAAATTAAGTAAAAAAAAAAAAAAAAAAAAAAAAAAATTGCTCTCTTCCTCTCGATCCCTCCATCTCTGTTCTCACCTGGGACACACATGCAGAATAATAAACAAAAGGAGAAGAAGAATTCAAAGTAGATACAGAAAGTGGACTTTGGTGATTTCATCCAGGATCATGACCTGAAATATCATCTATATATCATTGAATGCCATGCTTATGGCTTCCCTCTCCTCCTCTCCTCTCCTCTCCTCTCCTCTCCTCTCCTCTCCTTTTCCTCTCCTCTTTTTCCTCTCCTCTCCTCTCCTCTCCTCTCCTCTCCTCTCCTCTTTCTCCTCTCCTCTTTCTCCTCTCTCTCTTGAATTCTGTACTTGTACATTTAGCTTCCTACTGACATCTCCACTTGCATAGCTAATCTTTGAGAAGATTGTTTGGAAGAAAAATGTCTAACACAGGCCATGCTTAATGAATATTTTTAACTGTTCAACTAATCCACTAATGGAAACATGACATCAATATCTATTTCTTTTTCTTGTGACATTTTAAGGTTTGGAAATATTTCAAAGTGTGTGCTTTGTCTCATTATTGTTGTAAGTGTATGTATCCTAGTTCATTCAATTCTCTTCTATTTTCAAGTACAGTAGAAAGGATAAAATAGACCTCATGATTGATTTTAGGAATAAAAGTGTGAATAGACTAGTATAGATTTCATAGAAATTGAAACACATAAAAATATTGAAAAGATAGGGATCAAGCCGGGCGTGGTGGCGCACGCTTGTAATCCCAGCATTCAGGAGGCTGAGACTGGAGGATCCGGGTTCGCAGCCAGCCTTAGCTACCTAGTGAGGCACTCCACTCCGCAACTTAGTGAGACTCAGTTTCAAAATAAAGAATAAAAAATAGGGCTGGGGGTGTAGCTCGGAGGTAGAATGCTTTGAGTTCAATCCCTAGTACGGCAAAAAAAAAAAAAAAGGAAAGATAGGCATCATAATTAATAAAGTAAAATTCCTTTCAGTTGTATTTAAGAATTCTTCTAGTTCTAAGTTTTTTTGATATGGTAGTAAACAGATTTTGTATATTTTCAAAAAGCAGACTCAGAAGTGAATATAAACAAAAATTAGCATAAACATATAAACCATAGAAATTATTATTAAGATAAAAAATACAGATACAAGGAGAAAACAGAGTAAAAGCAAGTTAATTTTACCATTAAAGAAGGTGAATATAAACTGAGATGAGTAAATATATGCTCCTTGCTGAGATAGGATTTACAGTAATAAATGGGAGATGAGTAACAAGGTTATAGAGTAAATCAGGGAGGGAGCTGTTTCATATAAACCGTACAGTTAAAGTAATTTAGGTTTTCAGCTGAAACAATAGAGGCTATTTGTAGTTTTAATCTGGGGGTTGGTATGTTGAAATTGGCAATTTTCAAGTAATAATTTAGCCAACATTTAAAGAATAGACCACAGAAGTTGAACCTGGTGGTAAGAAGGTAAAATAGAAGTTTCATCTGTGATATAGGAATCAACAGGAAGACAGGCTATTTAGGGGGTAGGCAGAATCAGGACTGATGTCTTAGAAAGTATTGTGTTAGGAAAGGGAAAAGCCTCAAACAGTGTCTTGGCATCTGGCTTGGGTAATGAATAATGACAATGATATACACAGTTATGTTGTGGCTCAGCAGGTGAGTGGTGCCAATAAAATATCAATACCGTGGGATTCATGCGAGCCTCAGCTTTATTCTCAAAACTCCCAATGGTGCCCATGGAGGTTTAGTTAGGTATCTCCATATTCCATCTTTACTAACAACAATTCATTAGAAGGTATGCAGCACGATTGTTAAAAAAAAAAAAAAAAAAAAAAAAAAAAAAAAAAAAAAAAAAAAAAAAAAAAAAAAAAAAAAAAAAAAAAAAGCTAAAATAAAGTGGTCTTGTGTTAGTAGCAAGGAAATAGCAGATTAAGAAATTTTAATATCATAGCTAGTGATATAAATTACCAATCCCCCACCTGCAAAGGGAAGAGTTAGGGATTATAAAGAACAGTTGTGCAATGTGTTCTTCCTAGAAAAACAAAAACACAATTCAAATAACTTCTCCCACCTGTAGTACAGAGTCATCATACAGAGCTGACAGTCGACATCCACAGTTTTCAAAAAATAATGGATTTTATGTCCTTCCAAGCAAGTGATGAACATTACATACCTTATTCTATTTATTATTTTAGCAAACTTGATATCTAGTGGTATTACTACTAGCTCATTTTTCTCCTGGTGAGAATACTGAGGTGCAGATATTTAGTTTTGCTAGTTTTTAGTATAACTCGGATTTGAATCTGGTTCTATTTTAGTATTAATCTTTAAAATAGGCCCTTATAATACTTCTCATTGTAAATATGAAATAAATGCTATCTAAAAATCAGTTAGGTAGTGACAGTATATATTGACTAATATTGAATGCTTCTAAAGATGACCTTTATAGTATTTTTCTTTAGAAAGTTACTGAAGATAACTCAAATACTTTTCACTTATTTATGTTTACCCCTGTACAGTGTTATATTATGAACACAGGGGCATATCTATTTCTCCATCTCTCTGTATGCCACCCCTAATGTGGAAGCAATAGTGGGCATCACTAAAAAGATAGCACTTAAGCAAAACTTAGAGGTGCTGAGAAATTAAGCATAGCAATGTCTGAGAGAAAACAGCCCAGGGGGAGAGAGAGAGAGAGAGAGAGAGAGAGAGAGAGAGAAAGAAAAAACCTATGCAAAGATCTAGGACAGCCATGTGCCTGGCTGATTGGAAGGGGTTCCAGGACACTGGTATAGCTGAAGATGGTAAAGAAAAAGAATAACAATGGTTACAGAGAAGTCACAAGGGCAACGGTAGTGAAAGCCTTACACTGTCTTTGAATTTTGTTTTGAAAGCGTTGGAAAATCCTAAGAAAAGAAATGACATTTTTGAATTTTTTATTAAAAATTGTTCTAAGCCAGGTGTGGTGGTGCACGCTTGTAATCCCAGTACTTGGGAGGCTGAGGATTGCAGGTTTGAGGCTAGCCTCAGCTACTTAGTGGGGCTCTCTGAAACTTAGTGAGACTCTGTTTCAAATAAAGAATTTAAAAGAAAAATAGGACTGGGGGTGTAGCTCGGGGGTAGAATGCCCCTGGGTTCAATCCCCAGTATCACACACACAAAAAAAATTGTTCTAATTATATATTTATTCAGGAGGTAAATCAGTGTTATAAACCCTACTGGAGATGGAGATGTGTATTTAAATTGTAGATATTGCCAAGCTTTTTGGTTTAAAGAACCATAAGGATGAAATTTGCACAAAAGGTGATCAGTAAACATGCACAGATTTGGCAGGACTGGGAGCTAAAAATCAGCAATTGCTTTTGAGATTTATTTGAGGTATCTATCAGATATTGAAAATAATTAGAGCCCAATCATAAGAACAGAAGACTTGGAAATTTTAAGACAAAGGGAATTAGTATGGGAAATTCATAGAAGAAATAGCTTTTAAAATGATTGTCAATTGGGACAAAGTGAAGTACTGAGGATTTACAATTCCAGGACACTGCTATCACCCTCAGGTGGAGGGGAAAAGAAGAAGCTGTGTGACCAGAGCTGGGAAGAGGGGTTACTAATGGAAACTGGAACTACAGTGGGTCTATGTAAAAGGAGCCAGAGCCATGGAAGAACAGTTGTAATCAAGGATGATAAAGAAGAATCAAAATAAATGCATATTCCTCATTGCACTTGTGGTGCATTTTTAGACATGTGACTCTTATTGTCTATTTCCACCTGGAAGCTAACTAACTTACAAAAACTCCTAAGATGGTGGCCTAAGGTGTTCAGATCCTCCATCGTATGAACTGAGCTTGGCAGAGTGAAGGATGGAGTTGAGGAAAATATAGACCCTTTATAATCACAAATTTAAAATAGAAGTGCCAAAAAATGCAATTGAATACAGAGTATAGAATTCAGGATACAGATATGGCATGGAAAAATAAATGTGGAAGCCATTAGCATTTAGACTGCATGCAAAGCCCTAAGATTGGACAAGATTACTGAGAAAGTAAATGTAAAGAAATAAAAGGGGGGGGGGATCAAGTACTGACATCCAGAGCATTTCGACATTAAGAGTATTAAAAAGTTGAAAGGCCAGTGAAAGTCCTGAAAGAAAGAGAAAAGAAAAGGTTAGGGAAATAACAAAAAACTAGAAAGTCAGAAGTATAGTAAGTAGATTTGATAAGTTATATCAAATGTTAAAATTGTGTGTGTGTGTGTGTGTGTGTGTGTGTATGTGTGAGAGAGAGAGAGACAGAGAGAGACAGGCAGAGAGAGACAGAGAGGGAGAGAGAAATGAATGATTATATTAAAAATGTGGGCTGGGCATGGTGACGCAGGCTTGTAATCCCAGCACTTGGGAGGCTGAGACAGGAGGATCCAGGGTCCCGGCCAGCTTCATCTACCTAGTGAGGCACTCTGTAATTTAGTGAGACCCTGTTTCAAAATAAAGAATAAATAAATAGGGCTGGGGGTGTACCTCGGAGGCAGAATGCCCCTGAGTTCAATCCACAGTACTGAAAATAAAAAACAGTGGGGAAGTTTAATTAGAGTGCAGAAGTTAAAATAACTACAGGGGAGAGATAAAAGAGGAAATAAAATGAAAAAACAATTGATACAGTAAGTATGAATTACCCTTCTAAAGAGTTTTGGTGAAAAAGGAACCAAATTCTCTGAGGACAGCTAACAAGGAAAATGTGGAAAGAAAGGTTTTTAGGTGCTTATTTACTTCTATTTTCTATAAGAGAGAAAGGATAGCATATTTATATTATCATGGCATGACCTAATAATGAGGAAAAATTAATTATATGATGGGGGACATATTCATTGAAATGCCTCTGTGTGTAGACCTGTGTAGGCAGAGAGAATTGACGAACAAGCAAAAGTGTTATTCCCTAAGGAAGAAGCATGTCTATTTCTTTTTAGGTAGGTGTTTTCAGCAGGTAACGATTTTTGCTCCTCAACATGACATTTAGCAATGTTTGAAGATTTCTTGGCAGTTACAGCTGTGAATGTAGTGTCTACTAGCATCAAATGGGATATTCTAAAAATATTACCAAAAAATTCTACAATACATAGGGCAACCTTTTCAACCCCAAAGCCAAGAAGACATTATCTGGCTCAATATATCAAAACAACTAGAGAAACCTTGCAATTCAGATAGCAAGAAACTCTTGTTATTTGCATAGTCAGTAGTTTGCAAGTTTAGATATAGGCATAAATATATGTGATAGTAACAGTCTATGCACTTCTCTTTATTAATTAATAAAGCACATAGGAGACGGCCATCGACTGGCAGTGAAATTGGAGAAAGGGTCGGGAGAAGTTTGGAGTGAGAAAAGCATTCATCAGTCACTAGATGAAGCAGCCAATGCCAATAGAAAACTAACTGTATGTCACTTAGTGATACATAGAAAAGTAAAGTTCCTGGCCCCCAAATTACTAAGGATTGACTTAGGTAAATCATTGAGTTCTGCATATCAGGGAGAGCATAGGATTTTTTTGCATTTTGTGACTGACTAATCTCACTTAGCATAATGTTTTCCAGATCCATCCGTTTTCCTGAAAATGACATGATTTTGTTCTTCTTTATGTCTGAGTAAAATTCCATTGTGTACATATCCCATAGTTTTGTAATCCATTCATCTGTCGATGGACATCTTGGCTACTTCCATAGTTTGTCAATTGTGAATTATGCACCTATAAACATAGATACACATGCATCAGTCTGATAGTTTGGTTTCCATTCTTTTCGGTAGGGAGAAAGTGGGACATAAGAGGGTCGAAGGAAACATCTTAATGCACATGATGTACTTTCACAATCATATCAAAGCCAATCACTAAACTGAACTTGAGAAGGAGGGAGGAGGAGGGAGTGGGGTAAGAATTGGGGAAGGATTAAATGAGAAATGTGTGCATGTATGCTTCTACCAGCATGTACCTAACAAAGATGTATGATTACAATGCACCAATAAAAAAAAATTCAAAATATCATTGAGTTCACAGGTTGATATGAGAAATAAGTTACAAAATACACTGTATGTTTTTATGGTAGTAATTGAGGAGTAGAGAAAAATGCAATAGTATAGTTTTATGTAATTTCCAGGTTTGGAACTTTTGTTTCACTCTCATAGTGGTTCCATACACAGTTTTACATGGACCAAAGGAAGATTGTGTCAATTCCCAAACCATAATATCCAGGCCATTTATTTTGACTTTGCCTATTCTGAAAGATAATTTGTGGTTAGGCAGAACAGAAGATAAATTCAGCCCTGTTACTAAATGGAGGAAACATTTCTGAGGTTCTCTGGTGGTCCAATTTTACACCGTTTGTTTGTGCATACTGGCAAAGCTCTTGTTATTATCAGTGAGAGTAAACTTTATGTGTAATGAGTTGTGTAGACTGCTATTGAGAGGAAGTATTTAGAAATAGGGTGAAATCACAGCATATGGGGAAGGTGTTCATGAGTAGATTGCATTACTGTGAAGGGAAGCCATTACAATATTTTCATGCAAACAGCTCAGAGGAAAGATATACTTGTCTTTTGCCATTGTCATTGAAACAAATGGCCTTTGTTGGTAGGAATTTCTTGGCTTGTTTTCTGCAGAAGAGGGAAATTGGACTCCTACTGATTTGGACTGTCTACCTGTATAATTTGGATAAAAGCAATAACAGAGTGCCCCCGGATGAGTAGTTGACTACAGTTACCATTTAGTTCCTAGGATTTGTTTATCATTCTAGTACCTTCCACCCCAGGGAAGCCACCAATAAATTTCAGAGAGTAGATGACGCTGTACAGCAGACTTTCTGTGCTTTGTGTGGCCACAAATCAAGAAGATGCATTGCTGAGGTGGCTCCTGGGTATGAAGGAACACAAATCTAGCTGTCTTCTTAGTATGTCACAGCAGATCTCAACTATTCCTTTGAATATATCAATTGTAATATGAATAGAAGTGATGAATTTACATAAATAACATAGAAATAGATTCCAGAAAGCCTTGGGAACATGAATTTGGGTTTAATCTTATCTAAAACGATAAATAAAAATTTAAATGTCTAAAATTATAAATGTCCTCTGTGTATCTCTGAAGAGATACACAGAGGATGTTTATGGGAAGCCTTATGGCACAACCAGATGAAATTGTGTTTGGAAATAGAAAGTACCTAATTGAGAGTTTCATGAAGCACACTGTTTTATGGTGTGGATAGTTTTGTCAAACTATGGACCTCAATTAACAGGGGCTGCCAACACCATATGTGGCAGATGGTATTTTCAAAGAATTACAGGAAGCTGGGCGTGGTGGCGCACGCTTGTAATCCCAGCATTCGGGAGGCTGAGACGGGAAGGATCTGGGTTCACGGCCAGCCTCAGCTACCTAGTGAGGCACTCTGTAACTTAGTGAGATCCGGTTTTAAAATAAAGAATAAAAAATAGGGCTGGGGGTATAGCTCGGAGGTAGAATGCCCCTGAGTTCAATCCCCAGTACCGAAAAAAAAAAAAAAAAATTGGTCATGAGATTTTTAAACCTAGTTGAAATAGCATCTCTGAAGACTCTTCATGATGAAAACCACCTGCTACTTCCAATAGGGCCCCTTATTTTTTAAAGGATTTAGTTTGGTAAAAGACCGGGCTCAAATCCAGTGCACAAATAGAAAATGACTCTTCCATTCACATTTATGACCAGAGGAATAAATCCTTAGCTCCACCCAGAAAGAATACAGATATATTCACCATTATGTAAGACTATGCCTTTAAAGTTCAGAGGCAAAAATTCATAGATTAACAAGCTATGGAAAAATCATGTGCACCTGAGTTATGGCCGAGCGTCACTGAGACAAATCATCTTGGGCATTGTTCTATAACAATCCAAGTAGTATAGGCAAGAAGAGAGTTTGTTGCCCATGTTATTGAATTGGTAGCAATTGAATGTACAAAAAGCAATTCTCTGACACCTATGAGATATTAGTGGGGAAAGATGGGCTCTATTACAAAATGGCCCATGAAAACCAGTGCCTGGAAAACCCTGGCATATATAAAGTGGAAATTATTAAACTAAATTTATATAAAATTTGACTTGAGGAAAAATATGTATTCAATAAAATGACCCCATGGGTACATAAAAATAATGCAAATAACTGAGGACTATTGAGGGAAAGACAAACTGATCACAGATCTGTAAGGGGATATTAACAGGTGATGTGCTTTATATAGGGAGTTATACTCTTTCCTGGATGATTCCAATCATGGTCAGAGTATTAGTTTGGTTTAGGTGAAATATTGGAGAAAATGTAAGCCAGTAATAAAAATATACCAGAAATATCTAGCGCTGTGATGTTAACTGAGGTAAGAGAGTGAATTGGAAAGGAAAGTGTCTGTGATTCCTTGGGAAGTGCTACATATCCCACATATGCAACAATTTGGGTGAAAGAATGAAGATATTTGAACTGAGAAGTTTTTTTCCGATTGGCAATTTTGCATATCCCTCTCATACTAGATCTGCCTCTGGTCATCAGAGGGATTTTGCTTTTGTTTCAAATTTGCCCATGGGCTCAAGAAAAAGAAGTATGATTATAAGATATAGAAGAAGAAAATGTAAGTAACGGAACAAAACCCCATTGACAATGTATTTACAAGCATGAAAGAAGAGATGCTTTTTCTTCCTCTGAGATAGAACGGAAAAGGTGAAGAACAGATATGAATGAAAGCAAGAAAATAGAAAATGAGAGGATCCACTCTGAGCTGGAGTATTTGAAAGCTTGGTGAAGTTCTATAGCATCTATTGTGCAAATGCAAGAGAAAGAAAAGAGGAAGGAGAGAGAGAAGATCTAATGGTCAAATAATTTAAAGTGAGAAAGTGAACAAGTGATTGATACATAAGGACTGTGTTGTTCACATTCACAAAAGCATTAAACTGCATCCTGGGATGAGCACTTACTATTTAGATTTTATTGTTCAAACTCAGTACTGATTCCTAATTCATTCAAAAATGACAATGAGCCGTATGTAATCCTATATTCCCTTATTGCACAGAAATGTTAAACCTTCTATGCATGCGATCTTTGGTATTTGGTATAATAATTTGATGCACTTAATAATTTTACCCAAATCTGATAGAAGTAAATCAATGTCAAGTTTTTCTCTGTTTTCCATGAAAGTTTTGATTACAAGAAGTTCAGGAGGATATGCAATACAAATACAATGAGGAGATGACAAAATAGTGTACTTTCAAAGACTTCTATTTGAATGTTATAATTACCAAAAGTACCTATAATTTTGAATCATTTTTAAAATGCCAATACATATTTATAACTTAGCATCCAAACCATAATCAAGTGAAAAGTAAATATTTTTTAAGTTTTTTTTCTTAAAGACTAAGCAGATGTAGAATATTTAACTCCAAATTAATTGGGAGGGCTTCATAGAGTCTTATAATTAAGTTGCTTTTAAATATGCCTGGACCTTCAGGCAAACATCTGTGGGTATTTGCCTCCACATGTTCCAGCAAGATGAGGTGATTTGAATTCAGCAAAAGAAAAAAAAAATTAATAGCTTAAGTTGAAACAGGAATTCTCCTAAGGGAATCTTGTGGAAATGCTTCCAGACTAGATGAGCTATAACTGTTGCTGCTATGCTTTGGTGTAGTAAGTAATCGCTCATAACCAAGCTCTTCATGAAGATAAATGATTGATATAATGAACAACCTAAAGATGCCCAAGAGCACATGGAAACAGAAATGCCTTTGTCCTGAAGAAAAATGTCTTCTTTCCACTATAATTTGAATGTAAAATTTGACTGCAAAACCGTGGCTGAAAGTGTTCTAAAAAAAATCACAAGAAGCTGCATTCAAACTACTGCTGTGGCATCCATTCAAAAGATCTGAAGCCATTTGTCTTCCTGAATTGCACCCAACATAAAGCTTTTTCACACAGAGCTTAACAGAAGTGAGCACCAGTCACACTTGGAACATACATACATTTTGTTCTGAAGGAACAGCTGTTACTTGATGAAAAGTCTGTGAAAGATGCCCAGCATTTGTTTTTAAAAAAGTTATCACCCAAACAAGAATTGTTTGGAACCAGATGCTATAATTGAGAGTGGTCTGTTTATTTCAGTTGAGAGTGTTATAAAAATGTTAATAAGGTGTGTTTATTTATATTACATGGTGCTGTTTGACTCTTCAATGTGTTCTGTGTTATAATTGACTGTTTTTTTCTATAGGCTGCAATTATTATTTGTGTTACAACACTAAAGAGTAAATAACGTGAGCAAGAATGCATTCCTGTAACCAGATTTCCAAATTGGAATGGGGACATAGTTTTGGAGAAAATGATAAAATAATATCTTAGCCATTAACTTACTCATTTTCAGCTTAATCCAAGGATCAAAAAAGTTACTAGTATCCCTAGATATCTGAAGAAGAACATGATTTCATATTATTGGAGTACATTGCTACTCATGTGTTGTTGGTCTCCATCTTTTAACAGATGTCAGTCAGCTCCTTGGTATATTTTAGTTGCATAGGGAATACCTTCTTCTTAAAGAAAATTACGACATTGCAGAAGTCTTGTGTGAAAATTGCTCAAGCTCAGTGTCTTCTTCAAAGATAACTGTTGTTTCCAGTTTGGTGTTCATTTTCTCTAAAATTGTTCAATGCCTTTATGAATACGTGTTCATTTACCTGTTTAAAAAATGAACACTGCCTTTCAGTTTCATTCCTTAAATCAAGGACAACTAGATGGATCAGTGTGCAACTTCCTTTGTTTTCTAAACAAGAAGTCTTTAGAAGTCTTACCATGAAAATAATATTAAGATACATGTTACTAAACATAAAATTAGCCAAATGTAATTGGGTTCTTATTGTGTAGTAAGGTTCGGGTATGACATAGGCTATCCCATTTAGTCATTCTGACAACCTAATGCAATTCATAATGCTGTAATTTCAACTTTACAGAAGAGAGACAAAAAAAAAAAAGTAAGTACTTTGTTCAAGGTCAAAATAGGGGAAACAAATGCTTCAAATCCAGATAGTTTTTAGAGATTGTGTTATTAACCATGGTGCTATTAGGGAGCATTGTAGTCTGCATAATGAAGAAACTTTTTATTTAGCATTTGTATGCTGATGGGTACTTAGGAGTTTTTTTTTTTTTAATTGCAGCAAAATACTGCAGTTGCCACTCATGCATAATTATCAACAGTGTATTTTCTAGAGTAGGAACTCAGAAACTTTTATTTATCATTTACCACATGTAGAGTATTATAAGAATTTCACTCAAAAGGAGCTCCTGGTTGTGTATTTATTCTACCACAGTTTGAACTTACCACTTCCCTATTTTTTTTCAGAAACTTTATTAATACTTTCCATTTTCCCAACATGCTGGGTAAGAATTGTACCTAAGTGCTTTACTTCATTACCTGATTATTAGTGATGCTAAGGATATTTCCTAGGTTTATCCACAGCATTTCCTCTAATCTGATGGAGCTGTTCAGATCTTTTGCTCATTTTTCTATTGAGTGTCTCCAAGAACTAGCTTATGTATCAGTTCTTCCAAAGAAACTTTCTCTGTTGCTGTTCAACAGACACACTTTTGTCCTATCTTAGTATTACATAGTGTTTTACCTGCACTTTTCAATGACATCACTTTATGTTTTGAATAATTGTTATTTTCACATTATCTAATTGTCTCTGTGATGTTCTTTGAGGAGTAGTTCCTGTTGATTCATCTTTATAGCTCATGTTATTCACATCTTTTGGGGAAAAAATCTTCAGTTATGACTAATATATAAAATTAGCATAATAAAATTTGATTAATTTAGTATTTTATTTTTAAAACATGTTTTAGGCCAAGTTGGATGAGGTGGCTCACCACTATAATATTCCAGTACTTGGGAGTCTGCAATAGGAGGAATAGCAGGTTCAAGGCCAGCCTCAGCAACTTAGCAAGAACCTCAACAACTTAGGAACACTGTTTCAAAAATTAAAAACAAAAAAATGTAAAAAAGTCTAGGGGGTGTAACTCAGAGGTAGAATGTCAAATGCCCATGGGTTTAATCTTTAGTATATGTATATATTAAGCCATCTCTTAAAATATATGATTTTGGCCAAGAGTTTAATTGATTATGGGGGGAAAAAAACATGGTGGAGCACACATAGGGATTCTGCTTGAATAGCTCAGAGCTGAATACTGTGGAGCAGCAACTGCAGACAATCAACATGAAAAAATCAAGGGCATTCCTCTTCCCATGCCTGTAAATTTCAACATCATTATCAATTTGAGACATGTAAATCAAAACTACACTGAGTCCACCTAACCCCAATTAGAACGGCAATCATGAATGCAAACAATGATCAATGATAAACGCTGGTGAGGGTGAGGGCAGGCAAATAGGAACTCTTCTCCACGGTTGGTGGGATTGCAAATTAGTGCAGCCACTTAGGACACTGATGTCTTGCTTTCTCAGAAGACTGAGAATGGACCTGCCAAATGACTCAGCTCTACCACTCCTGGGTGTCTTTCAAAAAAAACTAAAGTCAGGATATTATAGTGATACATGCGTATCCATGTTTATTGCAGCACAATCCACAACAGCCAAATTCCGGAACCAGCCTAGGTGTCCATCAACAGAGGAATGCATTATGACATTATTCGATATGCGCACAATGGAACTCAGCAATAAAGAACAGAATTATGTCATTTGCAGGAAAATGGATGGACTTAGAACGTGTTAAGTGAGATTAGCCAGTCACAGAAAGCGAAGGATCATATGTTTTGTCTCATAGGCAGAAGCTGAGGAGTAATCGGAATACAAGAGAATCTTTATATGATGGAGGAGAAACCCCAGTGGAACAATGGAGGGGGTCTAGAAGAGGGAGGGAGGGGGAAATTAGTGAAGGAAACACTTCAATGGTTACTCTATGCATGTATGGAATTATCAATGCCAATAGCACCAAAGTGCAGGCAGACACTAAGCTGCTTTGGGGGAAGATACAGTGACCTACCCGGATGCATATTCATTGAGAAAAGTCCTCCAGAATGAATAAAACTTGACACATGGAAGATGCCATGCTATTTTCCACTCCCTGAAATGGGCCACACATGCCAGACACCCTCTCTGTAGAGGAACTTCTTAGTCCAGTGCGGTTTCTCACCTGGGGA
Organism: Graphiurus murinus; assembly: GCA_004027655.1. Lineage (NCBI taxonomy): Eukaryota > Metazoa > Chordata > Mammalia > Rodentia > Gliridae > Graphiurus > Graphiurus murinus. The sequence continues at coordinate 24,512 of PVLC010001922.1, read as the reverse complement.
AGCAACCCTTTCAGAATTCACTCTTTCATCGCCACTCCCTTTACCTGGAATGTGACACCCTTTAAGATGGTCTTCTTTTATTACTGTGCCAGTGTTCCCTAAATAAACCTCTCCTATTTCCCCCTCCTCAAAAAAAGTGGGAAAATGTTATTTTTCCATAATTACCTTGAGATTGACTCTGTCCACATATTCTAAAGACAATTCATCGTCTCTCTAAAAACATCCCTGATTTTTATCAGTCTAAGAAATCCAAAACAAATATTTGTCTTCTATTAAAGTTTAAATAATAGTCAATTTAAAAATCATAAAAATCTCAGAGAAAAACATGCACATTTCTTAAATTATTAAAAGTAATAATCATAAAATATTCATACCATAATTGCATAGCCTATTCTTTTGATGTTCTTTGTGCACAGAATTGTCAACTATCTTATTTAAGACAGTGAGAAAAATATGAGCTAGACCAGAACTTTTTAACAGAATTCAGAGCCAGAGTGGGCCTTGTTTGGAAATTTCAATTAACCAAAGTTTCCTGCATATAGTTGACTCTTAAATTTTCTCAGTTTTAAACATTTCCCTATGGGATCCTTAATTAATGATCACAGTTTTAGCTTAAATTGGTAAATTCTGCGGGGGAAAAAATAACAAATCTTTCTTTGAATGCACAGAACTAATGCTAGAAATCCCGAGAATGAGTGCCTTATTTATCTGAATTTAGAAATGTATTGGTGAGCACCAGGGAATGAGCAGAGAGCTAATAAATTGACAATTAGGCTTATGTGGTCATTTGCTCACCAATGTAGAAAAGAAGCTAGGATCTGTGATCATCTCTTCAGGTCCTTCCTTTCCTAGTAATTTTCAGCCCAATTAGAAGCACAAATGTTTAAAAAATTTGTAAAGTGTTACTATTCAAGAATAGTTGCTGAAAAATCAAGAACAGGTAGCTAATCTCAAAGGACCATGGTCCCATGGTTTCCAAGGGACAATCATTTCTTGAGATACAATGAAAAGGAAAATAGAATATGTGTGCAAATAAATTTGGGGAAAATCTGTACTCTGGCTTTCTCTTGGATATGTCCCCAAACACCAGCATATCGACACTTATAAAGTAAAAGACTTTTTTAACTATGTTTGAATTAGTGAGATAGTTTGAATGTATATCTCCTTCCAAAGATGCATGCTGGAACTTACACATGATGATGAAGAGCTGGAGATACTAGGAAATAATGTTCGTATAGAACTGCTCTCAAACATGGGATTGAAGGCTTTATAAAAGAGGCTTCAGGGAGTCACCCTGCTTTCTATCTCTGCCACCTCATGAGGATGGAGCCCTCAAAGCTCCTATCTTTCTGCCTTGTCCACCATGTGAGGATACCTGGTGAAAAATGCCATCAAGGAAGTAGGTCATGCCAGACATTGAATCTTTTGGTACGGTGACCTTTTATTTCCCAATTTCCCTAACCATGAGAAATAAATTTTAATTATTTATAAAATAGTCTATGATATTTTGTTATATATGCAAGATTAGACTATAACAACTAGTGTAAACAGAAAGAAAGTTATGTTAAACCTGGGAATTTTTCCTCCTTCCAAGACTGCAATTTCAGAATGTACAATGCTTCTACATTTGGTTTCCTATGCAATTATTGTGCAGATATTTCCCAGGAAGTGTCGCATACCTATATAGCTATTTCTCAGAGGATTTAAAAAACACCCTTTGGGCAGTGTTTCTTCACTATAGAAGCAGTGCTGTTCACATTGGATGACATCTCCATATCATTTCTGTTTTCTTTTCAGGTGTTTTTCACTTGTTGTGATCAATCATAATCTCACATTAACATAAAGGACAAGAAGAGTGTTTTTGAAAGCCAGTCAATCTGGAGTTGATTTTCAATTGTTTACTGACAAGCTGCGAAAAAAAAAAAAAGTGATGTTTGAGTCTTGTCATTTGTACTTTTCTCAATTTCTAAACGAGAGATACTTAGAATTAATCTAGAAACCTACATTAAAGGAAATACTGAAGCTGGGCATGGTGATGCATGCCTGTAAAACCTAATACTTGGAAGACTGAGACAGGAAGTTTATAAGTTTGCGGTCAATCTCAGCAACTTAGTAAGACCCTGTCTCAAAATAAAAACATAAAATAGGTATGGGGGTGTAGCTCAGAGGTAGACTGCCTCTGGGTTCAATCTCCAGTGTCACACATACACACACATACACAAAGGAAATACTAATGGAAATAAAGTCATATAGTAATTGCTGTATAGGGCAACACTCAATAAATCATAGTTATTACTATCATTATTAATATTGTCAGATGTGAAAGTTACCTTCAAAGGGGACATATTTGATATAAAATCAAAACAAAATATGAATTGCATAGTTTAATCAGTGGAAGTGATTGGGTTATTTGTATATTCACATTTATATGAAACCAATCAAAAAATAAGAAAAGGATCTAAACAGACACTTCACAAAAGAAGAAATACAAATGGCCAATAAATGTATGAGGAAATGTTGAACATCATTAGCAATCAGAGAGATGCAAATCAAAACTACCTTGAGATTTCACCTAACCCCAATCAGAATGGCAATCATCAAGAACACAAACAACAACAAATGCTGGCAAGGGTGTGGAGAAGTGGGAACCCTAATACATTGTTGGTGGGATTGCAAATTAGTGCAGCCACTTTGGAAAACAATATGGAGGATCCTCAGACAAATGGGAATGGACCTACCATATGATCCAGCAATACCACTTCTGGGTATCTACCCAAAAGAACAGATACCAAACTATCAGACCAACGCATGCATATCTATGTTTATAGCTGCACAGTTTACAATTACCAAACTATGGAAGCAGCCAAGATGTCCATCAACAGATGGATGGATTACAAGACTATGGGATATGTACACAATGGATTTTACTTAGCCATAAAGAAGATCAAAATCATGTTATTTGCAGGGAAATGGATGGAACTGGAAAACATTATGTTAAATGAGATTAGTCAGTCACAAAAAGTTAAAAATCGAATGCTCTCCCTAATATGTGGAAGCTAGGGAAAAAATGGGACATAAGAGGGACTCCAGATGAAGGAGAATCCTTAGGTGAACAAAGAATTTGACTTAACGGAAGGTGATGGGGGGAGGAAGGACACCCTAACGAGCATGATGTACTTTCATGAACACATCAAAGTCAATCACTAAACTGACCTTGTGAATATATATATACACATATATAAAACTGCATGTATATGTGACTATGTACTCACATTTCTTTTTACTTAAAATGTAAAGAGTATAATAATTAGGCACTTTGTATGCCAATTTTCTGACACATTAAAAATGGAAATATATTGGCAGAAAACGTTAGTAGGCAATACAGAAGTTATTCATAATCTTATTCTCTCGCCTAGTTTTGCATTTGGCAAGCTGAGATATTCATGCTTCCCAGCATGGCCAAGTGGTTCAGGTGAACATGTTAGTGCATACTGCAAGATGAGGTTTCCAGGAAAGCCCTTAAGAAGCACACACTTGGCCTGCTTGTCTTTGGCCCTCTGCTCTTTGCTGCTTCTGCCTTCCCACTTCTCTTGCCTTGAGCATGAACAACACACCTCAAGGTATCTCAGGCATCATGCAATCTTATGTGACACTTGTTTCTAAGGAAATGTGGAAAACATCCTTGCATGTCTGCAACTGAAGTTTTCAGCTTTGCTGTGGCTGCTACTCTGTTACCCTGGGCTGCTTTCCTCTGCTGTTTTTGTAGAAGGAAATAGGCCCTTTGCCTACTGAGGTTCCTTTTATTTGCATTCTATGCTACTTGTAGTCGAACCATATCTTTATCAGAAACCTATGTTAATACTTATATCATAGATCTTGTCTAGAAGTTAAATAAAAAATAGTTTCATTCATTCAGTAACAAATATTTTTGAGGTACCAATATGAGCAGTGAGATGTTTAAGGTACTAGAGTAATGTAGCAAACTGAAGATAAGAGCTGGAAGAGCTGATAGAAACATGATAAGAAGTGGAAAGAGTTGAAAAGAAAATAGACAACTGTAGATTTTGACCAGTTGTACAAATGTGATGGATATAGCAGAGAGACCTTTAAGCTCAAGAGAGGAGAAAGATGTGGTGATGAAATCAAAACCAAATGTTATCAGTGAGGAAGAGTTGAAGATGCCAGCATTTAAAACTAAAATTTTTAAATCCAGTTTCATGAGCAATATTAGGAATTGCATTATCTTTTGAGTTAATACTACAATTTATCAAATGGACAGATAAAACATGCTGACTTGTTGAAGGGGCAGAAAAGAAAAAGCAGATTAGTCTGAGTATACACAGAGAGACACAGAGAGAAGGAGATTGGAGACAAGCTGAAGAGATAAGCACATGCATATTACGTAGAGTTTATGTATTTTTTTTTTAGTATGTGTCTATGCAGCATCTCTAGACATTTATACTGCAAAGGATTTCTTTTTTTTTTTTTTTTTTTTTTTTTTTTTTTTTTTTTTTTTTTTTTTTTTTTTTTTTTGCGGTCCTGGGGATTGAACTCAGGGGCATTCTACCTCCGAGCTACACCCCCAGCCCTATTTTTTATTCTTTATTTTGAAACCAAGTCTCACTAAGTTGCGGAGGGCCTCACTAGGTAGCTGAGGCTGGCCTCGAACCCGGATCCTCTGGTCTCAGCCTCCCGAATGCTGGAATTACAAGCGTGCGCCACCACGCCCGGCTACTGCAAAGGATTTCAAGTTAATCTTATTTTGCTTTAGCTGAAGTACCTTTGCTTAACAATTGAGATTACACAAAGAAACTTTATTCAACACTCAGTAAATTACTTTCCATATTATAAATTTAAATAATATTTGGGTTTTTTTGCCTTTGTTACAGTATTTACCTAATTTTAATGTTTAGGGTAGTAATGTATGCAAAATGATTCAAAGCACAATTGAAGTTTAATTCTGAAGTAGCATTTAAGACAAGTATGGCAATGTATCCCTAAAAGTTCCCTAAGTTGTCCTCCAAATACAGACTCTTGTACATAATTTCAGTTTCTAACCATTTTTTATTTTTATTTTTTCTGGTGCATTGTAATCATACATCTTTGTTAGGTACAAGCTAGTAGAGGCATGCCTGCACACATGTCTCATTTAACCCTTCCCCAATTCCTGCCCCACTCCCTCCCCCTCCGTCCATCTCAAGTTCAGTTTAGTGATTGACTTTGATATGTTTGTGAAAGTGCATCACGTTTGTGTTTCTTTTATCTTCTCCACTCACCCTGGCATTTAATTAATTCTTATTTCTTAATGTGGCACATGGTCATTGAATGTCATGTCAGGCTGAACTTTTCTTTATTTATATATCGGTACATTTGTATGCTATTCTATCTTGTTGCTTGTTTTCCTTGCACTCTTCATGCCATCTTTTGGTAAGTTCGTGCACCTATATGTGTGCAAGTGTTGTGTGAAGAAGTGTCACCTTATTTGTGTTGGTCTTCTAATTGCCTCATCACTGCCTTAGTAGCAATGAGCACACATAGACAACTCTGCATCTTGAGTTGCATTTGTTTAGGCTTTGAATAAATAAAGGATTGATAAATATCTGTCTTGAGAAATTAGCACCGCTGTCTACATCTTTTTCCCATCTATCTTCTCTGTGATGTCCTCTTTGAAAATAATGGATAATCCCCCATGTGATTTTTCTCATGTAGAACGTCATATATTCTTAAAATTATGTATGCTTCTTTCCAACTATATTACTCCAATGCTTTAGTAACAACAGAAGGGTCAATTTTTAGGCAAGAAACTTCATAAGGTTTACATGAAAGTAGAGCAAATTAAAAAAAAATCATGGTAGAAGAAGCATGAGTTAGTCCGTTTAAATATTGTGTCAGACAGTTCAACAACATTGAGGAAAAGAACTCTTTATATACTATGGCCTGACACTTCATTTCTATAGAATAACTTAATTAAATAAGATCTTACAGGACTAGATTTTCTCTGTAGTTCTATATAATAGGTGCAATGGTCCTTGAAGTGAGAAATATTTTCTTTTTCTGTATGAAAATTTGGAAAAAAAAAACCCTAGAAACTTCTAATGGAAAAAAAAAATGTCTGTAAGTGTAATTCTGAACTCTGAGTGTTTATTTCATTTTGTCTTAGCTGTTTAACCATTAGCCTGTCAATCACCAGGAAAGTAAAATCAATTATCAAGGTATCAGCCTCTGTGCTGTTCTGGCTCACACATTATCAGTCCCCCAAGAGAATGCTCACAGCATCTGAATGGATTCTGCTAATTCCCAGTACTTGATTAACTGAATAACACACGTCATCTCCTAAGATAACGTTTTTGACATAAACTAACCTGGCTGTTTATATTGGCCAGGTTTATAACATTGATAAACTCAGGCATTACTGAGTATAGTTTCAGGGCATTACTCTGGATCTTATATATTTTTATAAGCAACAAAAAGTGGAATTTGTAGGTGAAACTTGAAATTTTGTAAAGACTGTTTCAGAACAAAAAGCAAAACAGAAAGTTCAAATAGTTTGGAGGTGAACAGCCCAATAATTATAAGGAATAAATGTTTGCTGATGTTCACATATTGATGCCAGTTATTACATGCTTTAAGAGTGACTAAATAGAAGGACTCTAAGTGCTAAGTCTATCATTGAAAAATCTGCTTACAAATGTCAACAGACATCATGCCAATTTACAGATGGGTGACTTTCAAGAGAGGTTGATGTTTGTAAAAATAGTTCTTAGAAAAATAACAAAGTGATTATTTTGTCCTGAAGTGAAGACCCTTGGGGGCATTTTTCTCATATGTCTTGTCAAAATATATACCCAAACCATAAGTGGATGTCTGAGGAATAATTCATTTACTTTTATTTGATTTGTCAGGTTTTATATTTCAAAATATGAGTTGGCATTAGTGATGTCTTTTAGTTGAATTTGTTTATTTTATTTACTAATAAGTACATGTACAGTACTTTGACAGAGGTGGTGCATGCTTGTAATCCCAGCATTTGGGAGGCTGAGACTGGAGGATCTGGGTTCATGGCCAGCCTCAGCTACCTAGTAAGGCACTCTACAACTTAGGGAGACCCTGTTTCAAAATGAAGAATAAAAAAATATGGCTGGGGGGGTATAGCTCGGAGGTAAAATGTCCCTGAGTTCAATCCCCAGTACCGCAAAAAAAAATATATATATATATACACATATATATGTATATATAATTTAATTATATATACTTATATATAATCATTTAATATATATTATAAAAAATATATACATATATATGTATATATAATTTAATTATATATATACTTATATATAGTCATTTAATTATATATATAATTAAGTGATTATTTGTTAAATGAGTCACAGAAATTAAAATGGTCAAATGAGAACACAGCATAAAATATAATTACATAATGATTTTGCTAAAAAACTCCAAACATGTGAATTAAGTCAGGCTACCAAGATAAAGGTTCACTGAGAATTGATATACTGTTAGAGTAGGGCTAATAAAGAGAATTAAAAGTGGAATATACCAGTTTGGAAAATGTTAAAGACATCCAGATGCTTACTATTCTTAGAAGGTCATGTGAAACTATATTTAAGAAAATTGGAAATTATTTAAAACTCGTTGCTGTTTTCATTTTCCATTTCATCTGATAGTATGCTTTCCACACATTAATGTGGAGAAATAAAACATTCCTGGGCTTCTCCTTGCTCCTGCTCCAAATACCTAATCTCTCGAGACTGTTCACCTGGCAGGAGGTTTAGACTTGTAGCCATTTGTCTAGTTATTGCCCTAATCTAAAAGCTTCCCCTGCTTCTTCAAGACGGCTGGACTTTTACAGTCCCGAGATTCCTAAGACTTTAGTTGCTAGAGATAACCAATTCTACCCCAGTCTGATTATCTTGCACTTGTAAGAGAAGTAATGCTTTATAAACATTAATAGAATTTACTTAAGCAGGAGTATAAACTTCTTGTTAAAGTCCTATTGCATGTGAAAGAACAAAAAGATGGTGGGTGGGTATAACTCTACCTTCCTCCAAAGGCACCTGTCAGCAAACATGTCCGAAGCTGCTAGAGATGCCCGAACCATGATGCTCTGCTGCCCTGGGGGGTAACGTGTGAAACAGACCTACCGAATTCATGGTTATCGTTACACTAACTGTATTGGTAAGAAAGTCCTTGCGTATTTTCTTTGTCCTAAGTGGTCTTTTATAATAGGACTTCAGGTATAAATAAGGAAAATAAATGTGTACTACTGAAGAAAATTATAAAGGTCTTTCTATAGCTTTATTGAGATATATGTCACATAAAATTCTCCCATTTTGATGGTTTTCACAGACTTGTGCCACTATCACCACAAACTAATTTTAGAATGTTTCCATCATCCCCCCCAAATCAGTACCTCCCAATTCCCTTCACTCTGTCATCAGATCCAAATATTTTATATCCTAAATTTTTCATCAACTTTATCTCTAGACTTCTAAAATGAGCATTAACATTTTCTTGTATTTCTTCATCTCTTTTTATTATTTAACATGTCAAATATATAGTAAAGCACAGATAAAAATATAGCAGATACTTGAGTACCTTCTATCCTTTTTTCGGAGCTCTTAACATTTCTCCTGTATACTTCTAGAATTATTAATATTTATTTTGAATGAATGCAAAAAGTATGCATATTGATGGGGTACCATGTGATTTTTATATACTTTTATTGGTTAATTGCATTCTACCTCTGAGCTATGCTAATCTCTCTATTTTATTTTTTATTTTGAAACATGGTCTCACTAAGTTGCTGTCAGACTAAGTTGCTAAAGCTGGCTCAGATGGAAGATCCTCCCAAGTACTGGAATTATATGTGCACACCACCACACCTGGCTTATTTAGTTCTTAGTCTTTATAAATGCTCTGATTGTTAAAATGATCAGGATTATAATCCTCTGCCGTATAGTTACATGGTCAAATTCTTAACACAGCAGACAAAAATGTAGCCTCATTTTTTCTATTGAGTTCTTACTATCAGCACACTTTTAAATTTTAAGATCTTTAATATTTTATAATAAATTTTGGTTAGAATATATTTATTCTTTTATTTTCTTTTTATTTTACTTTCTTCTGTTTTTATTTTGGTGGTGAAGAGAGAATCCTGGGTTTTCATCATGCTAAGCTTGAAGTATTTGTCTCATTAATTGCCCTGATTTGAAAGGATAATAAAAATTCCCCTATTACTTTCAAGAGGGCCAAATTTGTATAATTCTGAACTTCCTAGGACTCTAGTTACTGTAGCTCTAGGTTAACATTGGAATAGGAAGGAAAGAAGAGTTTATTTCTATACTGAACTACACTCCTAGATAGATGTGCGTTTAAATATTTGTTGAAAATGATATCACTTTTAGACTTAGACCACTTTGGTAGCTATTTCATTTTCTCTGGTTTTTTTTTTTTTTTTTTGTGATACTGGGGATTGAACTCATGGGCATTCTACCTCTGACTTACACCCTAGTTCTATTTTTTATTCTTTATTTTGAAACAGGGTCTCACTAAGTTTCGGAGGGCCTCACAAAACTTAGTAGCTGAGGCTGGCCACACACCCGGATCCTCCTGTCTCAGCCTCCCAAGTACTAGGATTAGAAGTGTGTACCACCAAGCTGGGCTTCTCTTATTATTGCCCTCAGCATTAATGTCTTTGTCTTGTCAGATTCCTTACCACATTTTCAATATTTCAAAAATGATTCTACAAATGGAAAATCTGTTTTCTCAACCCTATTTGTTAAAAGGCTGTCTTTTTTCTAACATATGTGTTTGACACCTTTGTTGAAAATCAATTGGTTATAAGTGTGTGGGTTTGTTTCTGTATCTTTTATTCTGTTCCATTAGTCTAGGTATCTGTTTTGTACCAATACCATTCTGTTTCTATTACCATAGCCCTGGAGTATAATTTGAAGTCAAGAATTGTGATGACTCCTGCATGGTTATTGTTATTGAGAATTTCTTTGTCTATGCTGGGTCTTTTCTTTCTTCATATGAAATTTAGGTCTGGTAGCCGGGCATGGTGGCGCACGCTTGTAATCCCAGCATTTGGGAGGCTGAGACCGGAGGATACGGGTTCCTGGCCAGCCTCAGCTACCTAGTGAGGCACTCCGCAACTTAGTGAGACTCGGTTTCAAAATAAAGAATAAAAATAGGGCTGGGGGTGTAGCTCGGAGGTAGAATGCCCCTGAGTTCAATCCCCAGTACCGAAAAAAAAAAAAAAATTAGGTCTGGTCTTTCAAGGTCTGTGAAGAATTATGTTGGTATTTTGATAGGGACGGCAAGAATCAACTTGACAGGATAAAAGACTAGCAACTTTGAAAATACTAGAGGAGGGCATAGGTACAATACTTTAACATATAGGCATTGGTAAAAACTTTGTCAACAAGACCCCCAAAGAGCAGAAAATTAAATGTGATGGCATTAAAAAAAATTTCTGTTCACCAAAGGAAACCATCAAGAGTCGAAAGAAAGAGCCTACAAACTAGAAGATCTTTGCTAGCTATTCTTCTGATTGAGGACTAATATCTAGAATATACAAAGAATTTAAAAGACTTATTACTAAGAAAACAAATAACCTAGTCAAGAAATTGGCAATTGAACTAAATAGATACTTCAAAAAAAAAAGAAATACAAATGGTGAATAAATATACAAAAAAATGTTCAATATCACTAGTAATCATGGAGATGCAAATCAAAACTACACCAATATTCCATCTAACCCTAATCAGAATGGTAATCATCAGGAAGTCAAACAACAATAAATGCTGGCAAGAAGGTGGGGAAATAGGAGCTCTTCCACATTGTTGGTGAGATTGGAAATTAGTGTGGTTGCTATGGAGATCAGTGTGGATATTCATCAGAAAATTGATCCACCATATGATTGAGCAATACCACTCCTGAGTATCTTTCTAAAGGAACTGAAATCAGAATATAGTCATATATAGTCACATACACATGTCCATGCTTATAGAAGCACAATTCACAGTAACCAAATTGTGGAACCAACCCAGGTGTCCATCAACAGATGAATGGATTACAAAATTATGGGATACACACACAATTGGATTCTATTCAGAAATAATGATGAACAAAATTATGTTATTTGCAAGAAAATGGATGGACCTGGAGAACATTATGTTAAATGAGATTAGCCAGTCACAGAAGCTAAGGAGTAATCAGGATACCAGAGAACCTTCAGATAATGGAGGAGGAACTCCAGTGGAGCAGGGAGGAGGTCTAGGAGAAGGGAGGAGAGGGAGGATCAATGAAGGAATCACTACCATCGACATTATGTCCATATGTGAGAATACCAATGTCAATCTCAATACCCTGCATGGGAAGAGGAGGGAGTGGGGAGGAGCCAGGGGAAAGCCACCAAGTGCTGTGTGCATGCATGTCACCATAACTATGAACTGCATTATGATGTGAACCTATAATGCACCAATAAAAGTATTATGAGAAAGCTTCAACTTCTCTTAGAAATTTGCTTTTGGTAATTCTGTCATATTTTGCTGGCTAGAACGTTATGACAATGTCATTCCAAATAACTATATAACGTATAGTTTGATTGTTCCACTGGAATCATCAATCCTATGCCTAATCCAGATGTAAAGTAAGCATCATTAGAGTCAACTAAAATGGAGATTAGGCCTGAACAATCCCTGAGTTGATAAAGCCCGTTAGATTTTATAGGTGACCTCAACCTCTCTGGATTTTAAAATCCAAGGGAAGCTGAGCTCGAGCTATTTCTTATAAATGCCCCTATTAAAGAAAAACAGAGTTTAAGCTCAGCCAATCAGAAGCAGTGAATGAAGTCATAATTATGAACGAGGGCCTCTGTAATGGGAGAGAACAAATAAGGTAGCCCTACAAGCCTCACCCATAAAATACCTTCTTTGCTTTCCTTCTGTGCACAAAGGCTTCTCCTTGTGCTCCTGGGTAGAACACCCGAGACACTGTGGTTCTGACCTGCCCAATTCATGAATTGCCGCTTTTGTGAATAAAATTCAAATTGTTATGGTGTCCTAGTTTACTTCTTAACGTGCTTTAATAAATGTTTCCCAATATTTGGTTGCTTTCATAAAACTCAATGAAGCCGGACGTGGTGGCACACGCTTGTAATCCCAGTACTTGGGAGGCTGAGATCGGAGGATCGCAGCCAGCCTCAGCTACTTAGTGGGACCCTCTGCAACCTAGTGAGACCCTGTTTCAAAATAAAGAATAAAAAATAGGACTGGGGATGTAGCTCAGAGGTGGAATGCCCCTGTGTTCCATCCCCAGTACTGGAAAAAAAAAAAAAAAAAAAAAAACTCAATGAAATAAGAATCAATGTCTGATAATGCCTATCAAGTGATTTCTTCACAGAACCAAATGTGGACAATCTTGCATAGTGATGGCCATGAGATTTCTACTCCTCTTTTGTGTGTTGGGCTACAGGGAGGGAAAGAATTTCAGCATCAAGTATCAAGTTCCTCTTTTTATGGGTCATTGGGATTTTTAGTAAATGTTTAGGAAGATGAAGGGCAACGGGGTGACCACAAATATTTTTGTATTAAGATACTCAATTTTAATGTATATGATGAAATCAATAGGCATGTTTTTGAGAAACCATATAGGTCTCGAGGTGTTTGAATAGTAAGGATTCCATATGCAATAGAAGTTGGAAAATTATTTTGCTATTTACTTTTCAAAAACTATAATAATACTGGCAAAAGAACAGACTGTTTCTAGCTGAATTATATAATTATTCATGATCTATTCAGTGATATTGATCTTCCTCCCTTATAAGTAATTCATGGGACGCAATATTAAGCAATGGATACAATATCAAGTAAATATGCTTGAGGGCGTCACTCAGAGCATAATTAAAATCCGAATTACTTCTGTGTTTCAACAGCTTCAATTCCACAGTATACCTGTGCATGACAAATCTATTGGCAGATTGCTTGGAAAAATAGGGCGGGAAAAGATTTTTACTTTAAACATAAAAATTTCTTTCTCTGGGAGATGATCAATATTTTATTTGATTATCATTTTAGCTGCTTCCAATTTCAACTAATATGTTTGCAGGAATATATAATGTTTTAACAGATTTATAAAAAATAACTATTAGCTAGAAAACTAATCCTACCCAGAAATGTTGGAAGTGCATAAGAAAAACTATAGGAAAAATAAATATCAATATATACTATATTTATCTTTTAGTAAAGTAATCTAAAATTGTCTCCTACTTTTTTTGAGCTTTGATCCATTCTATCCATGTATTAACTACTCTCCTTCCTTATTGGAAATATATATGATATTTATGCAATCCAACATACGATTATAGCATTATTCCTCCCCCTCCTTAAAATATAGACTAATACTGCTTTTCCACTTTAATTTTTATATTATGTAAGAAGAAATCATTTCCCCCATAACTAAATTGTAATAATGATTATTTGATACATTGTCAAAATTGATGGTTTTGGAACATTCTCAGACAAATCATATATATATATATATATATATATATGAATATATATATTTCATTTGTTAGAGTATGAAAAGTTGTACTTATATCTTTATTGTTTTATAAAAAAATGTCTTCCTAGACATGGTATGAACACATTAAATTCTTTTACCTCTATATGATTTATTTACCAAAATTTTTAGACTGAATATTTTTTATGATCAGAAATATATACAATATAGTGCAAAATGTTATATAAATTTCTCTAAAATGATAACCAACTTCTGCATATTGTTTGCAACATTCTCCATGGAATTCCATTAATATATAACATTTTATGTACTTATTTTAAATTACTTATAAAATGATTAGAATATTTTACTTGTATGGGAGATTTGAGTGCATAGTTCAGATTTAGAAAGAACCATTTTAAAAATAGGCAATCTTAAATGGATATGAATATTTTTTTAAACCATAAAATGAGAAAAAAACAGGATTTGCTTGCTTAAATCAAAGCATTTTAGAATTTGTCGATTGCAGGTCCCAGTTAGTTGTGAAAAGATGGCGCCTCATTGTAGGCACAGAGCACAATCCTAAGCCAGTTATGGAAATTGAGTAAGATCATAGGAAGTAGTAACTACTTGATGTGCATACTGAAAGGTATCTGTGTGTTGGATATTATGCCAAAAAAGAGGAGGAGAAGAGAAGCAGCAGCAACAGCAAGGAACAGGAGAGAGGAGAGAAGAGAGAGGAGAGGAGAGAGAGGAGAGAGATATGGGGGGGCGTGGAGAGACAGAGAAGAAGAAAAGAAGAAGGAGGAGGAGGAGGAGGAGGAAGAGGAAGAGGAGGAGGAAGAAGAAGAGGAGGAGGA
>PVLC010001922.1:0-10031 GCA_004027655.1 Graphiurus murinus | reverse complement strand
ATCACTGCCACATTAAAAAAAATACATGATATTAATCATGGAGATAACAGAATAAAGATGTTAAAAACATAGCTGCTTAAAGATATAGTGTGTCATGAAAATATTAGTTATTTTAAAGAGAAAACATTGGGAATTAGAGAGTAGTGTAGAGCTCTAGAACAGGAGTTTAAATTGATGTATTAATGATCATACAACATTTAAATACTAGGTGTTGGAAAAAAGATTTTATACCGATACACATGGTAGAGGTGTTTTCAAAGGAGAGATGGTATATGTTGAGTATAATTACAAACAAGTTGGAAAAGCAGAAAGAGCTACTGGAATTATTCCATTTTACCTTGTAAAAATGAATCGTGTTCTATGTTTAAAATTTGTGTCTTACATATTTTAGTATACATCACATTTCAGTTAATACATCAGTAAATGGAATTTGAATTCAAGATAACATTCTAGACAGTGATCTAAAATAACATTCTCATAGCTCTTTAATGTTTACTCATTAATAGAAATAGAAACAAAAAAGTATTTTCTCTGTTTGAACAGTGACACAATTCTATTTTGTTCGTAAATAGTTTTGAGTCCATGTAATTACCTTACTATATAAATGGCCCATTTTAAGTAATGCAATAAGAAATCATTTCATCAAAATCTAATAAGACAAACTTAGATATAAAGAATATTAACTTGAGGCAGGAATTTTGATGTGACATTTCATATGATGCTTGAGTAAACTTGAAATTGGTAAATGTGCGTGTGCGCGTGAACTATAATTACTTAATTCAAAATCTTGTCTGAAGCATCCAGAAAATACTTCATAGTGTGCCATAGTTTAAGTAGAAACACTTTAAAAATACTTCTTGTGGCACATAAAGCAATAATTAATGACATCCTAGAGTCTATGGAAAAACAAGAACACCAGCTAAGAGAATTTATATCTTCTGCATGTAAGAATGAGAAGAATTTCACTGATGCTATGATAGCCACCAGGGTGTTGGTTCCTTTGTTTCTTTTATTTGCCTAGGCTCTCTCCTCTTCATATATGAGATAACTCAAAATAGCAGATGGATTCTGTTCAACCGTGAGTGGAAAAAGGGATAAAGGATGCACCTGTTCCTCTTAAGGACACTAATGGAGTTCTTCCTATGTTATTTCTTCTTACTTGTCCTTCTTTAAAAAAAATAGTTACATTGCCTCTTTAGGGCCCAAGGAAGTTGGTAAATGTGGACTTTAGCTTTCTATGTGTCTCACAAAATATAGGGATTTTACCAGGTGTGGTGGCACACACCTGTAATCCCAGTACTTGGCAGACTGAGACAGGAGAATCACAGGCTCAAGACCATTCTTAGCAAATTAGTGAGACTCATGGAAACTAGCAAGACCCTGTTTCAAAACAACAAGAAGAAAAAAAGGACTGAGAGTGTAGCTGAGAGATAGAATCTCTCTGGGTTTAATCCCCAGTACCAGAAAAAAGTACATGATCTTTTCATTATCCCTACCATGATGTCTGTTCAATGGCAGTGCTTCTGCCAGGGGCTGCAGAGTCTCATGTCCAAGGTCTAACATTCTGGGATAATTCAGACTTAGAAGGTTGTACCTTTTTCCATCTCATTCTCTTGCTGGAATTTTTCCCTTAAGGTTCGTAGCTAAAGAATATTTGGAAAAATTATTCTTTAATGTCCATTCAAACTCACACAATTAATAGAGCCATTAATGGCTAGAAATAGCACAAGAAAAACAAAGAGATTCATCTTCCATTTGAATGATGACAGAGTTCTATTGTGTTTGAAAATAGTTCTGATTCCATATAAATTGCCCATTATACCATATAAGGTGCCCATTGCACCTGGACATACAAATTGCCCATTTTATATAAGGTAATAAGAAGTAATTTCATCAAACTCTAAATGTGATATAACTTCAAGTTCTTATGAAAGCATGAAATGTGTATCAGAAAGGTAAGCTGCATGTATGGCAGATGAGAGGAATGATCTAGGGCTATAAATGGAAATTGTCCTGCCCATATGACCAAATCACTTACTAAATTTAAATTAGCCACTATTAAAATCTCCTCATCAATTCTTCTTTTCAATTTTTATAATAGTTACTTTTTATCTTACCATATCCTATTTTTAGATATGGCATTTTAAAACTTTTAAGAACATAAAGAATTTGTATTTTGCCATTATTGTTAGCATTTGTTTTTAAAAATCCTGAAATTTTAATAAAAAGTTTTATTTAATTGCATATTAAACTGATTGTGTTAATGTATCTTTAGTGGGATGATAAAATGTTTTCCTGCTGAGAAAGAAGGCTGTTCATAACCTTAAATTATGTTAGGTTTTAGAAGCAATAACAACTGTGGGATTACCTTAATGGCTTTCTTAGTCTTCAGTTCTGAAATATTTATCAATCTCAGGTACATTACACTTGATGTTGAATAATGACTATTAATAGTCTCTCATACAAAAAAGCTATCAACATCTTTACATTCCCCATTGCAGAGTGAGCTTCTAAAAATAAAAATATCAATATTTGTATTACTGTTTACAAATGCCTTTCAATTTTTGCTCAATCAAATATGTTCCATTGATTTTTGCTGTATACCAAAATTGTGCATGACAACATTATGCAAGGTGCTGCAAACTGCTTAAGCAATATATTTGACCTCTGCTGAGCAAAGTATCAACATAACTTGAGAAGCAAATCTAATCCTCAAAAAACAAAAGCAAAAACAAAAACAAAAAACCCAGAACATACTACAGTAAGTTTTAATTTTGTAAGCAGATATGATACAGATAGGAAAATATGAGATAATTTATAACACTTGAGGGTGTTTCCATTGATAATGCAAAGTAAATAAAAATTAGAAACAAAAAATAGAGGTGTATTTTAAAGAAACCACTAGTAGAATTTAATGACACATTTAATTGAAACATAAGAAGATTGAGTTGGGTGTGGTGGTGCACACCTCTAATCCCAGTACCTGGGAGGTTGAGATAGGAGGATCTCAGGTTTGAGGGCAGCAGTCAGTAACATAGCAAGACCGTCAGCAACTTAGAAAGACACTATTTCAAAAAAAAAATAATAATAAAATAAAAAGGGCTAGGAGTGTAGCTCAGTGATGAAATGCCCCTGGGTTTACTCCTCAGTACCAATAAAAAGCAAACAAACAAAAAAGAGAAAATAAAAGAAATAAACAAACAAAAAGATTGAGAATATAAGAATAAATTTGAAGTCTCCTACATTCAAAAATAAATATATAATATCCAAGCCATGAATATTATATATTTGAAGTTATGGAGAAGGTTCCACAGGGTGCTACGTGCATGCATATTTCTATCACGGTAAATCTCAATATGATGTAGGTGGCAATGCACCCATAAAAATATAATTAAAAATATGAGAAAAATGATGGGCAAGACATGTCATGTCCCTTTTTGCTAACTGTGGAGAATAATTTTTTTCCTAGGGAATTAGAGCTTAGGTGATGTGGTATTGAGATAATAAAATGCTTCATAGATGTCAATAAGCTTTGCTCCTCTTATACTTTTATCATGTTTTATTTCCTGTGATAATACTGAAATAAAAGAATCCAAATCAGAAAGCGAGCTAACACAGCTGTGTGGCTTACAGTTTCCTTCTGAGTGATCCTTTCTTCTTCCATCTATGAGTTTGCTCTCCTCAACAGATAGCTCTTTCAGTTACTCTAAGGATTGTTTCAATTTGGCCCAGCCTGGAAGGTGAAAAAAACGAATATCGAAAATTATGAGATGAAGGTTTATATTAATCAGGCCTGTAGGAAGATCACATTATCTCTTTTTGGCCATTTTGTAATCTAGAACACACACTTCTATGCCCAAATGTAAGGAAACATTTTAAATACTGTCCAAATTTGTTACACAGGAGATAAGCTGGATTTGTGATCAGCTAAGTTTCCAATGAAATCTCCAACACTGACCTTTAAAAACCTCCAGTTGTTTATTAGTAGTACATGCTATTGTTCTGCTGCCAGTATATTTCTCTTTTTTCTGAATATGTATGGAATATATTCAATACATCCAAGCTTCTGTGACTGGATCATTCTCAGAGTCAATTTTGATGTGACAAACCTAGATATAACCTGACTCTGCCAGTGATTACAATAAAAATAGTGTTTATGACCCGACTCAATATAATGACAAGTGAGTAGAAATCTCCTTCTGGAGCTCCTCGAAAAGGTGCAAAAACACATGCTCTTTCTTGGTCTTCTTGGGTACCATAGGGTCTGGATATAATCCCCTTAAACTTTTGCACACATTTTTGCTGCAATGTTGAGGATAATGGTAAAACAGACAACAGCAGAAACTAGAGGTGAAAGACAATCAGAAACTTGGTTGTACCATTTATTAGATAAGTACCCAGAATTCTGAGGTCTCTTTTACCTCTTGTATTACTGTTATATTAGATTGCATTTTCTTTATGTTCAAGAGATATTTCATAATCAAGAATAGACTCATCACATTTTCATTCCAAATACACTTGTTGGAGGACAGTAGTTGGTGGGTGACCTGTACCTGCCTGCCTTCAGAGCTACAGTAGAGTTAATACTGATCATGCTCTCCCCAATCTGTTCTCTGACAATGGTTGAGCGAGATAGGTTTACGAGGTTTACTTGTATTTCTCATCAAGGTGGACTTGTGAAGGACGGTATTTGCTCTTGGGCTCTTCAGCTGTCTGATAACTTCTCAGACCTGCATTAATATCTGAGGTTTCTCCTGCTCCATCATTATTCCTACTGTCTTCTTTAACAAGTGCCCAACTTGCTCACAATCTGAGGGCTCTTCCATCTTCTTCTACCTCCATTTCTTTTTATCCTTCAGTGGCAGTAGCTTGTCTTCCAGATACTTGCAATCCAATCTTCCTATCTGAATCTTGGAAGACCTGAAATTGTCCATCCTTTTTCCAATATTCAGGAAAAAAAATTTCCTAAAAGATCACATCATCTGTTAAATCAAAAAGTACCTTTTGAACATGAAGCACAGTGCCATGTTGAGGAAAGACAGATGTTAAGGAAGCTGTATTCACAAAGTCATATCTTGTAACAAGAACGTGGAATATATATTCTTGATGCATGAAGGTTGAAACTGGAGAGATTAGAGAAGTTTAAAATAGAACTTGAAATGTAAATTTTAAGTAGAACTTTAAGTGAAAGTGAATAGCAACTAGCTATTGAATGAACATTTAAATGGGAAGTTCATAAAACATATTAGTAAAATATAACATTATATCCAAAGTGCTTACCATAATTGTTCAAGCAAGCAAGTTGTCTAATAAAATCTTTCCTTTCGCTGTTGCTCTGGATGCTGCTGTTGTTATTATTCCTGTTCTGGCCTGACACAGGGTCATCTCAGAATAAAAAGTCAAATTGAAGAGAGTATAAACAGCAAAGATCAACAAGGATTCCCATGTAGGTGAAATACGGGTAGTTGAGGTGATAACGCCTAAGGCCAAGAGACAGGCAAGTACCAAATATCAATGTCCTTGTACATCAAATGGCAAAATTGCACAATCTGCCAAAGATGAGAATGTATATTTCACGAGAACAAAAACCTTGTGTTTTTATTACTGTGTCTCCCCCCCCCAAACCTTGCACAGTGTTAAATAGGTCAGTAGTCATTGAATAATTGAGAATGAATCAGATGTGTATTTGTAAAAGTCAAGATTTATTTGTTGGAAAAATCTCTGCCTCACATTTGCAATTCATTGAGTTGTCTCAATGAAAAAAAAAATGAAAAGAATATCCCATATAGAAAACTGTTTCAGGAATTATACAAATTTATTATAAGTTAATAAGTTATAAATATGAATTAGAATGGTTAGTTACAAGCACATTGCATATTTATATCAAGGTATGAATGATTTCCTATTTAATGATAGAGAGTACCAGAAATAAAAGTGTAATGTACATAGGGTATGTTTTTTAAAAAATTGTGTAGGATATCAAATGGTAAATATACACCAAGGAACTAAATATGTTTAATAATCGTAAGGTGGGGATGTAGCTCAATGGTAGAGTGCTTACCTAGTATTTGTGAAGCCCTCAGTTCAATCCCCAGTATCCCCACCCCCCAAAAAAAAGATGTAGAAGACAGCAGTGCTTATTTTATAGCTCCTGATAGCTGACTTATCATACAATTAAAAATATTTTGAGGTCCTATTAGTATATAGGTATTTTCCATTCTTTATTTTCTTTAGGAAAGTAGACATCTAGGTTAATAATTGCTTGAAATATCATCATTAATATGTTTCTTACATCATAAATTTAAAATTACAAAACAAAACAGTGAAAAATTATAATAAACCCGAACAAAAATGTTGCAACTCTCTGTATTAAATTGATCACAAATTGGTAACATGATAAGTTATCCTTTAAATTATTAACAGGGATCACGACTAAAACATAACACCTGATAAAGGTCCAATGAGTAAATCCAACCAAAAAAAAAAATGAAATGACTAGTAGTCATCTTGTGATCCTCATTAAAATAATAAACTACAATTAAAGAAACTCACTTTTGGGAATCAACTTTAAGTTTGTGTTTTCATGTTGTATCAGTTGCATTTCAGAGTAAAGAGGCTACTTTAAAATATGATGCAGAATTACATATATGGAGATACTTGCTCTGAATTATCCAGGGTTACTTGAAAACTGCTTATGAAGGCATTAGCACAAGCCAGAAATTGAGCCTGTTGACAGAAACTTGCTGTGGCCGAGAAGCTCAGTTTATAAATTTGCTGATTTAAGGTTTTATAGAGAGGCATTATCTCTTCCCAAGAACTCAATTTTGGGAGCCAGTTTTGGAAGGAAAAACCACATGAAGTGTGTTTCACTGAAACAAATGTGTTTTATTTTAAGACAACCACTTAGAATTCTCTCTCTAAAAAGGTATCTACTCTAAAGTCTCAGGCAAAGCCAAGTATTTATTACTTTATATAATTGTCAATAAATATAAAAATAGTTGGTTTACTTGGCCAAAAGATAATACTAATGTATTCCCATTTCCAATAATAACAGTAATAATAGAAAAAAAAGGAAGAAAATTTTAAAAACAGCAAAATATCATTAAAAAAAAAGCTCAGGTTGTAAAATAAAAGATTAATTTCTACCAATTATGACATGAGTGAATCTCATTGACTTAACATCTATTTCCAAAAAACTAAACTAGGCAGTTGGAAAACAACTTCCCTGGGGATTCAAGGAACAGAAATCAGTTTATACCCTATGCCTGTTGAAATATTCTTTTTATTTTATTATTTTTTTTAAGGTTAGTATGAGACTATGACAATTTAAAGAGAAGTTGCTGAAGCGTTACAATTAACTTCCATGTAATGTTCAACCAGAGAAAATGCATTCAAGTTCAGGAACTGCTCTGATACCTCTCATAGGAAAACACCGCAGATCATGATGATGGTTTCACCTCGATTCCAGGTCCCTGGTTTAAATCAAGCCGTGTTTCCTACCACTTCCCGCAGCTTCACAACATACTGAACATTTCAGCTACAGTCCAGGTGAGTACTACTTTTAGAATCGATCTCAATTTCAATTTCTCTGATGTTGTTTCATAACTTGATGTTAAGATCTGCATTTTTGGAAATCAAATCACAAAGATGATGCTTTCTCCTTGTTTATTGGGTCATATATGAAATCCATCTACCCAACCAGTGGTTATTCTGACAGTGATCATTTGAAAGATATCATCTTTTAGGTTTCTCCAGTGCCATGTTACTCCTCATTTTCTTTGTGATAATATAGCATGATGCTATAGCTAGTAATACATATACACACAATTTCTCTATATATAGATGTATAATTCATATAAAATTAAGCATTTTGTGGGGAGTTATTTTAAACTGTAAAAGCCTATAAGTTATAATCAAACATTCACTTACAAGTAAATTTGAATCAAAATATCTGCATAATTATATTATAGCATTACATTATTTAGATACATCAAAACAAAAATCTAGTTATTTATGACTATCAAAACTCACTTTAAATATATATACATATATATGTATTTGTTTATGTGCATAACAAACTCAAATTTATAGACTAATAGAGAGGTGACATTAATGTAAAAAAAATATCAGAACAACAACATAAAATTACCAGGAATAGAAAATACCTTTATTAAAGGGCTAATTCATTAAGATGACATAACAATCTTAAACATATAGTTATCCCCCCCAAAAAAAAAAATCAGGCACATAAACAAAATTATTAAAACCAGAAACATCTATATGTAAAAAGACACTTTGAAATTTTTAACATTCCTTAATATATAACCAGTACATAATATGTAGAAAATTAATAAAGAAAATAAGTTTTGAAAAACACTACTAATTTTACCATCTGACATCCACAGAGCAATTGAAGCAACAAAAATAGAATACATATTTTTTCAATTGACAGAAAATGTTGACCACTCTAGGACATACACAGGTCCATAAAATATGTCTCAGTACATTGCTAAAAGCCTATGCCACAAAATATAATTTCTATACCCCCACAAATTAAAATATATTAACAATGGCACTTTATCTGAATAGTTTCTCAAATTTTTAGACTTTTCTCTACACCTAAAAACAATTGAAGGTTGAAGAAAAGAAATCAAAGGAAAACCAGAAATTATTTTGCAATAAAAAAGAGTATGCAAAGTATTCTTGCACACAACTGAAATGATGGTTTTCGAAATAAATTTCATAGCAAAATGTACCTACAAACAATCTATTTCCTTGCTCAGGTGTTTTGTTTTGTTTACCTTGAAAATACATAATCTCTTTGAAGTCAGGAAACTTCCCTCCAAATTTTAAACTCCACTCATAAATGTTACATAAATCCTTACTGAGTTACTGTCAAGGACATGCATGCTTTGTTCATTAGACTATCAAAAATTGATCTAACTTAATGCTGAGGGTTCTTTGTTAAATTTGAATTTTAACTCTTTTGTAATATATTTAGTCATCTTTTGTTAATAAAAGTAAATATTCATACTCATAAAACAATTGAGTGTAAAGCATTGTAGACTAATCACATTCATTTCTAGTAACAATATATTTATCAAAATCTTTCAAATTCTCATCATCCTATTTGCCCTTATTTTCCATAGAATGTTTTTCATGTATTTGCTCTTTAAGAAAAGCTATTACAGTCTTCAACTATAAAAGGGATATGCTAAAGAAAATGTTTAAATCAACCTAATCTATGAAAGTATTATAAAGTAAGTTCAAGTAAAATTACATAAAGGGTAAAAATGCATTCTATTTTTCTTCTCACATGTTCTTAATAAGTCTTGGAAGTTTATATAATTATTTTAATTAGGGTTATGAACCTCTACCTGGCAGGTGAGGGGCTAATTACCTAATTTATATGCAAACTGAGCAATTTTCTCTGGGCTCTTTATCACTTCATCTTTCCATTTAAGTTTCTCTCTTTTAATCAATTAATATTTATTTTATTTTGTCCTGGTTAATGACTAAAATGTACCCTTAGTGTAAAATCTACGTTGATGTTTCAGATTCCTCCCAATGTGTTTTGAGTGTAGAACCTTTAATATGTTGTGTTTACTTGCATTTGTCTGAGGCATATTTTACATTTGAAATGAACACATTACTAATTAGCAAAAAGTCCATATTAGCTTTAGACATTAGATCATAATAAAACACAGTGATTTGCATACTTCTAAACCAATTTCATCCATAGAGAGTGTTATTATAAATTCTTATGTTTTCCCCAATACTTAATGACAGGAACAAAGATGAGTTGCAAGAAGCCAAGATTAAAAGAATGTGGCTTTGATGTGATCTTATAAGTACATCATGCTCATTAGGGTGTCCCCCCCTCCTCCGTTACCTTCCATTAAGTCAAATTTTTGTTCACCTAAGAATTCTCCTTCACCTGGAGTCCCTCTTATGTCCCATTTCCTCCCTAGCTTCCACATATTAGGGAGAGCATTTGATTTTTAACTTTTAGTGACTGACTTATCTCACTT
>PVLC010001921.1:33375-128294 GCA_004027655.1 Graphiurus murinus | reverse complement strand
ATGGTGGCGCACGCTTGTAATCCCAGCATTCGGGAGGCTGAGACCGGAGGATCCGGGTTCGCGGCCAGCCTCAGCTACCTAGTGAGGCACTCCGCAACTTAGTGAGACTCGGTTTCAAAATAAAGAATAAAAAATAGGGCTGGGGGTATAGCTCGGAGGTAGAATGCCCCTGAGTTCAATCCCCAGTACTGCAAAAAAACAAAAACAAAAACAAAAAAAAGGGCTGGGTATGTATCTCAGAGGTAGAATACCCCTGGATTCCATCTCCAGTACCAAAAATAAATAAATATAAAAATAAAAAGGGTAGGAGTATAGCTTGGAGGTAGAATACCACTAGGTTCAGTCCCCAGTACTAACAAAAAAAAAAGTAGTTTGAAAAGCACTAGCTCAAAATAAATAAATAAGGGTTTATTATTTCATAGAGCAAGAAATCTGAAGATAGGCATTTTGGTTAATTGGTTACAAAATGATGCTAGTCTAGGCCTTTCCAGCTTCTTGCTTTGGCATCCTCAGTGTGTGGCTTTTTACCTACAGGTATAATGTCTCCTTGTTACAAAATAGCTGCCGCAGCTCCAAGAATCATGTCCTCACAAAATCTATATTCAAGGGCAGAAGAACCATGCTCCCCTCGCCCCTGAGGTTCTTTTTTCTTTCTTTTTAAAAATTATTTATTTATTTATTGTACTGGGGATTGAACCCAGAGGCATTCTACCTTCAAGCTACACCCCCAGCCTGATTTTATTTCTCATTTGGAAACAGAGTCTTGCTAGGTTAATGAGTCTCGCAGCTTGCTGAGGCTGTCCTCCAACCTGGGATCCTCCTGTCTCAGCCTCCCAAGTACTGGGATCACAGGCATGAGCCGCCATGCCCGGCCTGTAGTTGTATTTTCTTTTTCTTTTCTTTTTTTGGTACTGGAGATTGAACCCAGGGGCATTCTACCTCCGAGCTACACCCTCAGTCCAATTTTTAATTCTTTATTTTGAAACAGGGTCTCACTAAGTTGTGGAGGGCCTCAGTAAGTAGCTGAGGCTAGCCGTGAACCTGGATCCTCTGGTCTCAGCCTCCCAAGTACTGGGATCACAGGCCTGAGCCACCATGCCTAGCCTGTAGTTCTATTTTCTTTTTCTTTTTTTTTTTTTTTTTTTTTTTTTTTTTTTTTTTGTGGTACTGGAGATTGAACCCAGGGGCATTCTACCTCCAAGCTACACCCTCAGTCCTATTTTTAATTCTTTATTTTGAAACAGGGTCTCACTAAGTTATGGAGGGCCTCACTAAGTAGCTGAGGCTGGCCACGAACCTGGATCTTCCGGTCTCAGCCTCCCAAGTCCTGGGATCACAGGCCCGAGCCACCACGCCCAGCCTGTAGTTCTATTTTCTAAAGGAGAAAAATATTCCTAGGAACACTCCAGCTGA
The DNA here is from genome assembly GCA_004027655.1 of Graphiurus murinus. Classification (NCBI taxonomy): domain Eukaryota; kingdom Metazoa; phylum Chordata; class Mammalia; order Rodentia; family Gliridae; genus Graphiurus; species Graphiurus murinus. The sequence continues at coordinate 126,881 of PVLC010001921.1, read as the reverse complement.
GTTCCTCCTAGGTCTTGTGGGCTAGAACAGAGTCATAGACTGTCATCAAACTCCTCATTAGCAGTGGAGAACAGGATTACCAAGGTGGCGTAAATCAATCGTGATCCCTTCCCTGGAGCTAGGAAGGAACCTCCCTTCTCTGGCACATGGCCAGTGGATACCAGAACCCAAGGAGGGTTCTCTTCACGCAGGGCACTCATCTCTATTGGATAAGGACTAACTGGGCGAGTGAGGAGGGAGAGAGGAGCATTGGGAAAGAGGGGCGCTGGGCTTGGGGATCTAGCTTGCAAGGCCCTGGGTTCAGATTGTGAGACATCATTGCATCTTTTCTTTCTTTTTTTTTTTTTTTTTTTTTTTTTTGCTGTACTGGGGATTGAACTCAGGGGCATTCTACCTCCGAGCTATACCCCCAGCCCTATTTTTTATTCTTTATTTTGAAACAGGGTCTGACATTAAGTTGCAGAGGGCCTCATTAGGTAGCTGAGGCTGGCTGCGAACCCGGATCCTCTGGTCTCAGCCTCCCGAATGCTGGGATTACAAGCATGTGCCACCACGCCCAGCTCCCATGGGTCTTTCATATATGCCCTTTTGGAAATATAAATAAAACATGTAGAAATGCCAGGCATGGTGGCACACTTGTAATCCCAGTACTTGGGAGGCTGAGACAGGAGGATCCGGGTTCGCGGCCAGCCTCAGCTACTTAGTGAGGCCCTCTGCAACTTAATGTCAGACCCTGTTTCAAAATAAAGAATAAAAAATAGGACTGGGGGTATAGCTCGGAGGTAGAATGACCTGATGATGTAGCTCAGATGTAGAATGTCCCTGGGTTCAATCCCTGGTATCACACACACACAAAAAAATTCAGCTGGGCATGATGGCATATACCTGTAATACCAGAGACCAGAGCTTGGAAGGCTGAGACAGGAGGATCACAGGTTTGAGGCTCTCAGCAACTTAGGAAGACCCTGTTCCAAAATAAAAAAACAAACAAACAAATAAATAAAAGGGGCTGGGGGGAGGTAGATCAAAGGTAGAATACCCTGAGTTCAGTCTCCAGTTCCACACACACACACAAAAATAATCCCCAGTACCACACACACAGAAAAAAAGAAAAAGGAACCTTTCCAGGCCTACTGAATCAGCCGCTCTGGGGATGCGAAGCCCCGCGGGTAGCTCTGATGCATGGTGAAGTCTGGGAATAAGCACGCCAGGCAATTGTTTACACAGAGCCTACCTGCGCGCTGCTCTGCAGTGAAGCTCTTCTGCGTTTTTCAGGCCAGGGAAAGTTTCCACTTTGTTCTCCAGGGTTCCTTCCAGGCAGCCCCCCTTGGGGGTTCAGGTAAACTCAGGCTGAGACCCTTCTGGCCCTGAAGAAGGTGTCGAGAACTCTAGTTAAAGCCAGGCGTGGTGGCGCACCCCTATAATCCCAGTACTTGGGAGGCTAAGACAGGAGGATCCAGGTTCATGGCCAGCCTCAGCAACTTAGTAAAATCCTGTTTCCAGATAAAAAATAAAAAGGGCTGGGGGTAGAATGCCCCTGGTCCAATTTCCAGCACCACAGACATACCACTTACAATAATAATTATAATATTAATAACTACTATTATTATTATTTTTTGCAGTACTGGGGATTGAACCCAGGGGCATTCTACCTCTGACCTAATCCCCAGCCCTATTTTTTCTCCTTTATTTTGAAACAGGGTCTCACTAGTTTGTGGGGGGCCTCACTAAGTAGCTGAGGCTGGCTGCGAACCCGGATCTTCTGGTCTCAGCCTCCCAAGTGTTGGCATCACAAGCGTGCGCCACCACGCCCGGCTCCATGTTCATTCCTGCCGGTTACTCACATAGCTCTTCAAGCTTTGTTGTCCACATCTGTGAAATGGGATAATGCCTACCTCCCTGGTTGGTTCTGATGATCAAACGTCGGTGAGCCTGTGAAAAAGAGCTTGGTAAACTATAAAACATAGATGAGCATTACTAAGAGGACCACTGTCACACTCAAAATGCACCCACCCACATCAGTCTGGAAAGTCACTTTGGTTGTCACTGTCTCACACGGCTCCAGCTTTCAACAGTACTATGTCAGGTGGGGTGCCTCGGTGGGGTGGGGAGCTGAAGATAGCTAGAAAAGAAGCCATCCAGAAACTTCCTTTTCTCCCCTGCCACCATAAGCACTTAAACCAGGTGAAGTAAGATTAAAAAGAACATGAGAGCCGGGCGTGGTGGCGCAGGCTTGTAATCCCAGTACTTGGGAGGCTGAGACAGGGGGATTGCAGGTTCAAGGCCAGCTGCAGCAACTTAGTGAGGCCCTCTGCAACTTCGTGAGACCATGCTTCAAAATTAAAGAATAAAATAGGGCCAGGGGGAGCCGGGCATGGTGGCACACGCTTGTAATCCCAGCATTCGGGAGGATGAGACCGGAGGATCCGGGTTCGCGGCCAGCCTCAGCTACCTAGTTAGACACTCTGCAACTTAGTGAGACCCGGTTTCAAAATAAAGAATAAAAAATAGGGCTGGGGATTAGGTCAGAGGTAGAATGCCCCTGAGTGCCATCCCCAGTACCGAAAAAAAAAAAAAAAAAATAGGGCTCAGAGGTAGAATGCCCCTGGGTTCCATCCTCAATACTACACACACACACACACACACACACACACACACACACACACACACACAGAATATGAAAGCCAGACACGGTGGCGCACACCTGAGTAGTCTCAAGCTACACAGGAGGCTGAGGCAGGAGGGTTGCTTGAGCCCAGGAGCTCAAGATCAGCCTGGGTAACATAGGAGACCCTGTTTTACTAGAAGAAAGGGAAAAGAAAGAAAGAAGAGGAGGAGGAGGAGAAGGAAAAGGAGGAGGAGGAAGCAGAAGGAGGAAAAAGAATAGTAGAAGCCAGCTGTGGTGGTACAAGCCTGTAATCCCAGTACTTGGGAGGCTGAGAACGGAGGATCCGGGTTCATGGCCAGCCTCAGCTACTTAGTGAGGCCCTCCACAATTTAGTGAGACCCTGTTTCAAAATAAAGAATAGAAGGGTTGGAGGTGTAGCTTGGAGGTAGAATGCCCCTGGGTTCAAACCAAAGAAGAAAGAGGAAAGAAGGAAGAAGGAGGAGGAGAAGAAAGAAATGTCTAGTGAACGAACTTAAAGAAATAAAGTAATAGAAAAAGTCAACATGGTCTTAAAAGCTTATTAGCAATATCCTAAAAGGCCACAAAATAGTAACAGCAATCCTCAAATGAGTGTACTTTTGTGAGTTGGTAAGGAATGCATTGTTTATTAACTTTTATTATTAATTAATTAATCTATTTATTTATTTATTTTGGTCCTGGGTATTGAACCCAGAGGCATTCTACCTCCAAGCTACACCCCAGCCTGATTTTATTTCTCACTTGGAAACAGGGTCTCACTAAGTTGCTGAGAGCTTCCCTAAGTTGCCACAGCCGGCTTTGAACCCGCGATCCTCCCATCTAAGTACTGGGATGAGAAGCGTGCGCCACCAAGCCTAGCAACTTTTATTTTTTTAGTTGTGTTTTACCAGGCAGGAGGCAAGTTTCAGGGCAGCCTGGGAAACTTGGACAGACCTTGTCTCAGTGGCGGAGCACTTGCCTAGCATGTGGGAGGCCCTGGGTTCAAGGCCCAGTACCAAACAACCCACCCCCGAAAACAAGACCAAGTCGTGTTCTGGGCGACTGTTGGTCCCTCTCTCCTGTTTTCACTGTGGGCTGGGTTTTCGTGCCCTTGGCGCTCAGAATGACTTGTTTGGGGAAGCAGTGTGCTGTGGGGTGTTTAGCCACACCCCCACCTTCTACCCATAGCTCAGTGGCAGTGTTTCCCACTGCCCAGTTGACTGCCCAGCTGTGGTTTTTTTTTTTTTTTTTTCCTTCTTCTTCTGGTACTGGGGACTGAACCCAGGGGCATTCTACCCCAGCTTTAAAACTTTCTGTAAAGAAAAACACAGCTGGAGCTGAGCGTGGTGACGCACGTGTGTGATCCCGGTACTTGGGAGGCTGAGACTGGAGGATCGCAGATTCGAGGCCAGCCTCAGTTACTTAGTGAAACCCTCTGCAACTTAGTTCTGTCCATTTTCATGCAGGTGACAGGATTTCATCCATCTTGATGGCTGAATCACACTCGGTTGTGTATGCATGCCATATTTTCTGGATCCGGCTGTTGGCAGCACCTGGGCCGGCTCGCACGGTGGCTGTTGTGAGTAATGCCACAGTACACACCGGCGAGCAGCTATTTCGTATGCTCACTCCATTTCCTTTAGAAATGGACCCAGAAGCTGTAAAGCTGGATCATATGGTGCTTCTTTTTTAAGTTTTTTAAGTAACCTCCATATTGTTTTCCATAGTGGCTATAAGAATAATTTACATTTCTCCCAACCTGACTCCCTGTTGTGTGTTGTTGTTTTGTTTGTTTGTTTGTTTGGTGTGAGTGTGTGTGTGTGTGTGTGTGTGTGTGTGGTGCTGGGGGATGGAACCCAGAGGCATTCTATTTCCGAACTATACCCCCTGCTCTATTTTTTTTTTTTTTTAATTTGGAAACAGGGTCTCTCGCAAAGTTTATGGGAACCTCACTGAATCACCGAGGCTGGTTTCCAACCTGTGATCCTCCTGTCTCAGCCTCCTAAGTACAGGGAGGCTGCTTTACAGTTTTGATGATCTAAAATGCATTTAGACACTGTGTGTGTGTATATGTGTGTTATGTGTTGTGTGTGTACATGTGGTGTGTGATGTGTGCATGTGCATGTGTGTCTGTGTAAAAAACCTCCTCCTCCTTTCCATCCAAAGAGAATCACTTGTCTGGGGGAATCTGCAGAAACATTTTTACATAAAGTCAATTTTAATAGGATTGATTGTTTTTCTGTTTGTGTCCAAGGGAAAAAAATTAGGTGCATATGTGTCCAAATGGAATAGATTCTGACAGTAGAAAAGGAAAAAGAATTTTTCCTTCCCTGACTACAACACCCCTCCCCATCGATGAGCAGGGCTTCAGGATTGAGATGGGGCCGGGCTTAGAACCATGTTTTATTTATCTGGACATGTGCTTCCAAAATAGCAGTGGCACATTTCTTTCATTTCGTTTTGTGGGAAAATGAGGGGAAAAAAAATCAGTGTTTTACAATTCAGATTAAGGCTAAACAAAAAAAAAAAAAAAAAAGCACATGAAAGCTGTGTGCTATTTCTGGGAGTGAGAAGTGGAGAAGGGTCTGTCAGGATATAACTACACGGAAACTTCAACAGCAGAAAACCTTTTTACAGCAGGGGAGAAAAATGTGCACCTTAAGAAAGGACAAGCGAGCTAAAACACATCGTTACAGTAAGACCTGGAGTCTGAGGCGCAGCTCACAATGCTTGCTTTGCTAATGGTGCAACTTTAAACATATTTCAGTTGGGAAATTTGTTATCAACTGACTCATCCAAGTGGGGAAATCCAGTTCACTGGTGCCAGAGATGGAAGAAAGAGATTAGGCGCTTCAATGCCGAGCTTCCAGCCGGTCTTGTGAGTGAGTTGCCACAGTCTTGGATGGAGAGAACATAGAGTCGCTACTCACCAAGCTAAACAAATGTTAGAGAGCGTTCTGGATTTAAATAACAAAACCTTATACTTCTCACATGTTTATCTTTCAAATAGCATAAGTACTTTTATTTCGAAACATTCACAAAGTTAAGGGGAAAAAAAATGTTAAGTACGGTACAAAGAACTTTTTGTCCTCGACCACTTAAGAATGAGGACTGAATGCTCCACTCCCCCCAAACATTTTATTTTATTTTTGCTGGTACGGAGGATTAAACGCAGGGCATTCTACCTCATGGCTAAACCCTCTCCAGCCCTATTTTATTTTATTTATTTATTTATTTATTTATTTATTTATTTATTTATTTATTTTTTGCGGTACTGGGGATTGAACTCAGGGGCATTCTACCTCCGAGCTATACCCCCAGCCCTATTTTTCATTCTTTATTTTGAAACCAAGTCTCACTAAGTTGCGGAGTGCCTCACTAGGTAGCTGAGGCTGGCCGCGAACCCGGATCCTCTGGTCTCAGCCTCCCGAATGCTGGGATTACAAGCGTGCGCCACCACGCCCGGCTCCTATTTTATTTTTTTATTTGGAAACAGGGTCTCCCTAAGTTGCTGAGGGTCTCACTAAGTTGCTCAGGCTGATTTCTTATCTGTGATCCTCCTGTCTTAGCCTCCCAAGTACTGGGATTACAAGTGAGCACCACTGCGTGCCATTTTTAATTTCGATGCTGAATTTGTTCCTGAGCCGACCAGTGCAAGTCCCTTCAAGCAGGTTTCTATGAGTTTTTTATTTTATTTTTGCGGCGCTAGTATGGAATCCAGGTCCCGTTTCCTGCCAGGCGAGTGCTCTCCTACTCGCCTGCACCGTCCAATCAACCCCTTTCTACGTCCTTTCCACACATTCCCATCATTCCTTGGGCTCTTCCTTGCTTTTTCACAGCAAAGTGTTCCAGATGTGGGATCAGTCATTTCTCTGGGGAGGCCGGGCTATTTCTCCAGGGAAATGTTACTCAGTCCCTAAGAGCTCGACATTAGCTGTCCTCATAGCTGTCACTACTGTGGAGGCCATGAGAAGTGTCACCCAGATCTCCTGCTCTGGGGAGTGCAATTGACTGACAGCCCCAATGTGGAGGCCCCGGGGGTGTAAAGTGACAGCTGGCAGTGACAACATGACCCCACGCAGCCAGCTGGGGACACATGCACACCCCACACAGTTGCTGGTGCACAAGTCCCTGCACAGTTGGTGGCGGCTGTGCCCACATCTCGTGCACGTGCATTGCATATAGTTTATGCGCAATGATTAAGCAAAGTGTAACACGCATGTGCACGGCCTACTGATGTGAACGTGTGCCATTTTGTACAGAACCCTATATAAGGAAGAATAAAGCTGCCGTTTGCTGTCTGTTCTCCTCCTGATGGCGGCTCCACGTGTTTTCTTCATTCTGGGGAAATCTCACCAGCTGCAACCTCAGCTGGCCCCTGCCCGGGCCCCTGACACCTAAGTACTCTCTCCTGGATCTCCTCCCATGTTATTGGAGTCACGCTTCCCAAGTGTGATTCCTAGTCAGTCCCAGAGCACAGCAGGGAGACACAGGAATCCTCCTCCAGTGGGCAACTTTGGTGTAACCCCCATCCATCTGGTAAATCCATTCTGAGAGCTGAGCTCAGATCCAGAAAGGCCAAGACTTTTCCTAGTTGGTCCTTCCTTCCTTCTGCAAATGGCAGGCCTGCATCTCAGTCTAAAGGTTCTGTCTGAGCTGGGTGTGGTGGCTCGCCCTTGTAATCTTAGTACTTGGGAGGCTGAGACTAGAGGATTGCAGGTTCCAGGACAGCCTCAGCAATTTAGTGAGGCTCTCCGAAACCTAGTGAGACCCTGTTTCCAAATAACAAATAAAATCTGTCTGGGGATGTAGCTCAAAGGTAGAATGCCTCTGGGTTCAATTTCCCAGTAACACACACACACACACACACACACACACACACACAAACACACAAAGGTTCTGTCTGCCTTCCCTTGCTTCCCGCTTTAATTGCTTACCTGTCACCATGTAACAATTACTCCCAAAATGTAGGGGTTTAAAATGAAAGAAGTGTTTGTTGTTTCTCAGTCCTGGCTTGGAGTCTGCCATGATGTAGTTGTGAGGATGTTGCCACAGGGCAGTCATCTGATGGCTTGATTTGGGCCTTAAGGACCTACTTGCAAGATGGATCACTGGGCTATGGGCGGGAGGTCTCGGTTCCTCCCTATGCAGAGCATTCCATAGGGATTCTTCCTCTTTTCCCTCCCTCCCTCCCTTCCTTCCTTCCTTCCTTCCTTCCTTCCTTCCTTCCTTCCTTCCTTCCTTCCTTCCTTCCTTCCTGGATTGAGCCCAGGGGTATTCTACCTCTGAGCTGCACCCCCATTTCTTTTGATTTTGAAACAGGGTCTTGCTAAGTTGCTGAGACTGGCCTTGAACCTGCGATCCTCCTGATTCAGCCTCCTAAGTACTGGAATTACTGATGTGAGCCACTGCGCCTGGCTTTCTTATTTTTCCTCTACAGATATTTATTTTATTTTATTTTTTGTGGTGCTGATGATTGAACCCAGGGCCTCACACTTCCTAGGCAAGTACTCTGTCACTGAGCCACATCCCCAGCCCTTTTTATTTTATTTTTTTATTTTGAAAAAGGGTCTTGCTAGCCGGGCATGGTGGCACACGCTTGTAATCCCAGCATTCGGGAGGCTGAGACAGAAGGATCCGGGTTCATGGCCAGCTTCAGGTACCTAGTGAGGCCCTCTGCAACTTAGTGAGACCCTGTTTCAAAATAAGAATAAAAAAAAATAGGGCTGGGGGTGTAGCTCGGAGGTAGAATGCCCCTGAGTTCAATCTCCATTACCACACACACACACACACACACACAAAAAGGGTCTTGCTAAGCTGCTGAGACTGGCCTTGAACCCCTATCCTCCTGTCTCAGCCTCCCAAGTACTAGGATTACAGGTGTGTGCCACCCAAGCTCCACTGATTTTGACAGGTTTTGCTAGTTTATTTCAGTGTCCTGAGGAGGAAGACATCTCTAGAATTCCCTGCTCCATAATTTTCATTGATCTTGGCACCAATATAGCTCCCAGATATTCGCAACTCCCTTCTCCAATAGTTAGAAACCCAGGTTCCATAATCTTTAGGATAACTACTGATGAGCTTACTCCTGTGTATGTAACCAGTATTCCAACTCTGCCGCTATCCTCTCCCCTGCACGGACACCTTCTCTCCTTGTTCTGGCTCTGATTCCTTACTCCAGGCTACCCTCCACCACAGATTTCCTTTCATCCTATTTGGGGCTATCATCAGCACGTTAGCAAGCAGAGTTTTCATTTAATGTTTGGTGTGTGTGTGTTCACCCCAGGGCATTCTACCACTGAGCTATAAACCCTATTTTATTTTTTAAATTTAAAGCAGGAACTTCCTAAGTTGCTAAGGCTGGCCTTGAACTTGTGATCCTCCTGTTTCAGCCTCCCAAGTGTTGGAATTATAGGTGTGTGCCACCATGTCTGATTTATTATTATTATTTTTTTGTATGTGTGATACTGGGAATTGAATGTGGGGCATTCTACCTTTGAGCTACACCCCCAACCCTATTTTATTTTTTATTTTGAAAAAGGGTCTCATTAAGTTGCAGAGGACCTCACTAAATTGCTGAGGCTGGCCATGAACCTGGGATCCTCCCGTCTCAGCCTCAAGTACTGGAATTACAATTGTGTGCCACCACACCTATCTCCCAGGCCTTTTTTTTTTTTTTTTTTTTTTTTATGTGGTACTGGGGATTGAGCCCAGGGGCATTCTACCTCCGAACTACACCCCCAGTCCTATTATTTTTTTTTAATTCTTTATTTTGAAACAGGGTCTCACTAAGTTGCAGAGGGCCTCACTAAGTAGTTGCGGCTGGCTGCGAACCTGGATCCTCCAGTCTCAGCCTCCCAAGTACTGGGATTACAAGTGTGCACCACCACACCCAGCTTCCCAGTCCTTTTTTAAAATTATTTTTATTATGAAACAGGGTCTTGCTAAGTTGCTGAGGCTGGTCTCAAATCTGTGATCCTCCAGTCTCAGCCTCCCAAGTACTAGGATTATAGGCATGGTCCGGCTATTGTTCATGGTTTTGTAATCATTACAATAGCAATAAAATATACTTGCTTTTGAAGTGTGATGAATTCCTTTTAGGCATCCTTGTATTACTCTCAGACTGTAGCTAGAAACAAGTCTACCATTCAAGGATGGAAAAATAGGGGCGAGAGGGCCGCTCTTCACGGCATCCATCCGCCTGGTAACCAGTTCCAGCAGCACCTCTCTCATTCCCGCAGCAGCTTTTCCAAAGCTTCATTGCTAACCCTATGTCCCATCAGATTCTTCCTTTTTTTTATTTATTTATTTATTTATTTATTTATTTATTTATTTATTTATTTATTTATTTATTTTGCGGAACTGGGGATTGAACTCAGGAGCATTCTACCTCCGAACTACACCCCAGATTTTTTTTTCTTTATTTTGAAACAGGTTCTCACTAAGTTGCAGAGGGCCTCACTAAGTAGCTGAAGCTGGCTTCAAACCTGGGATCCTCCCGTCTCAGCCTCCCAAGTACTGGATTACAAGTGTGGGCCACCACCCCTGGCTCTACCTTATCCTTTCTTACTTCACTTTCAGCACATCGACTTTTACTTTTCTTTCTTTCTCTCTCTCTCTCTTTCAGTATTGGGGAGGAGGGAGGGGGTTGAAGGTCAAACATCTTCCCCCAGCCTCAGCCACCCTCCTCTCCTCCACCAGTGGAAGTCCTCCTCCCTCCCCTCCTTCCTACTCAAGCCAATCTCCTACCAGGCTTCAGATCCTTTACGATTCACTTTCCATTCCTCTTTTTTTTTTTTTTATTATTGGATCACTTGCTTCAGGTTCCAAATACGCTTCTGTTCCTCTCAAACTTAGAAATAAGAAAAGTAAGCAATTGACCAAGTCGGCTCCCAAATTCCTCCAGCCTCAAGTCCCTTTCCAGACAACCACTGGCTTTTTCCTTTAACAACAAGATTTTGGAAACACTACTGTCCTCCCTTCCTGTTTGCTCTATTTCTCAATCTCAATTCATTGCTCCCTTAAAGACTTTGTTTCCCTCCCTCCCTTTCTTTCCTTCTCTCTCTCTCTCTTTTTTTTTTTTTTTTTTCCAGTACTGTGGATCTGGGGATTGAATTCAGGGGCATTCTACCTCCAAGCTACACCCCCAGCCCTATTTTTTATTCTTTATTTTGAAACCGAGTCTCACTAAGTTGCGGAGTGCCTCACAGGTAGCTGAGGCTGGCCGCGAACCTGGATCCTCCAGTCTCAGCCTCCCGAATGCTGGGATTACAAGTGTGCGCCACCACACCCGGCTTTTCTTTCTCTTTCTTTCTTTTTTCTTTCTGGTATTGGGGGTTGAACCCAGGGGCATTGTATCTCCGAGCTCTACCCGCAGCCACATTTAATTTTTTTATTTTGAAACATGGTCCCTCTAAGTTGCAGTGGGCCTCGCTAAGTTGCTGGGAAGGCCTTGAACTTGTGATCCTACTGTTTTAGCCTCCTAAGTACTGGGATTACAGGAGGAAACCATCCACCACCACACCAGCTTGGTTTTACTTTCTATTATATTATAAATAAATATCTGTGCACATATCTCTATAAACTTTTGTTTCTATGGATAGAACCCAAGAAATTGGATACTACTTTAGAAGAAAGGTTTATGTGTTTACTCTCAGATTGGTTTCCTCAAGTGCTAGCATTAACCATCCTTTGGGAAGTTCTAAGTCCCAAACATCCTTTTCAGCATTTCTCTCAGCAGATTTCACAAGACACCATATCTGCCATCATCATCATCATCATTATTTTATTTTGTGGTACTGGGGATTGAACCCAAGGGCATTCTACCTCTGAGCTACACTCTCAGTCCAATTTTATTTTTTTGTTTTGAAACAGGGTCTGGCTAGGTTGCTGAGAGTCTTGCTACACTGCTGAGGCTGGTCTTGCTTGAACCTGCGCTCCTCCTGTCTCAGCCTCCGAAATACTGGGATCACAGGCACGTGACACCATGTTTGTGTCATCAGTGACTATATCTTCTGTGGCAATACTTTCAACCAGTTTTCTGCCTGTCTCTTTTTGGTCTCTTTCCTTCGCTTTTTTTCTGCTTCTAGAGACTGTATACCACATGGTTCTGCCTTGGCTCATCTTTTTAGTTACAGTAAATGTTCTTCTTAGGTAAATGCATGGTACCAACTTTGTGTGTGTGTGTGTGGTACTAGGAATTGAACTCAGGGGCATTCTACCTCTGAGCTATACCCCTAGCCCTAGTCTTTATTCTTTATTTTTAGAAACAGGGTCTCACTAAGTTGTGAAGGGCCTCACTAAGTAGCTGAGGCTGGCCGTGAAACTGCAATCCTCCTGTCTCAGCCTCCCAAGTACTGGGATTACAAGCGTGCGCCACCATGCCCGGCTTCCAACTGTTTATTTTTGTGGTCCTGGGGATAGAACCTAGGGCCTCCTCCATGTAGGGCAAGTGTTCTACCACTAAGCTATGCCCAAGGCCCAAGGCCCTCCACTAGATCCTTACTCCAGCCCACCACCAGCCCCAAAGGTGACCTCACCTGGATTAGAAAAGTTTCCCTTTGAGCCAGGCGTGGTGGTACACACCTGTAATCCCAGTACTTAGGAGGCTGAGACAGGAGGATCGAAGGTTCAAGGACAGCCTCAGCAAGCAGTGAGACTCTCTTCAACCTAGCAAGACCCTGTTTCCAAATAAGAAATAAAATTGGTTTGGGGGTGTAGCTCAAAGGTAGAATGCCTCTGGGTTCAATCCCCAGTGCTTCAGAAAAAAAAGAAAAGAAAAATTTCCCTTTCTTAAGATATTTTACTGCCATTTGATGGAAAAAAAATCGTGGTACTAACTATTCAGTATTCTATAAGATGCCCACTGAGTTGTGTGGTATATGAGCTCCCCAAATGTCATTTTTTTTTTTTTTTTGCAGTACTGGGGATTGAACCCAGGGACATTCTACTCCAAGCTACACCCTGAGTCCTATTTTTTATTCTTTATTTTGAAACAAGGTCTCACTAAGTTCCGGAGGACCTCACTAAGTAGCTGAAGCTGGCGGTGAACCTGCAATCCTCCTGTCTCAGCCTCCCAAATCCCAAGTACTGGGATTATAAGCATGCACCACCATGCCTGGCTATTTTTTTTCTTTTTTTTATTCCTCCCCTGACTCCTAACATCTATATCAAATCTGTCCACTGTGAATTTCCAACAGGATGTTTTAAAACACTACCAGCTGGGCATGGTGGCACACACTCTTGTAATCCCAGTACTTGGAAGGCTGAGACAGGAGGATTTCAGGTTTGAGAACAGCTTGAGCAAGTAGTGAGACTCTCGTCAACCTAGTGAGATTCTGATTCAAAATGAAAATAAAAATAGGGCTGGGGGTGTAGCTTGGAGGTAGAATGCCCCTGGGTTCAATCGCCAGTAACACACACACACACACACACACACACACACACACACACACACACACACAGAGTAATTAAAATGCCTGTACAGTTTCATTCTTTTTTCTTCTTTTTTGCCGTGCTGGGTATTGAACCCATCAAGCATGGAAGTGTTCTACCACTGAGCTAAGCCCCTAGCCCCCACTTTCACTTTTTTTACTCTTAACTAACTGTAAACATTTTCTAATGTTTTTTTCACAATCCTCTGGATTGGTTAGGATGCTGCTCTTCACCACTGTGAGTGTGACGTTGGGTGACATTGGGTAAGTCATTGAGCCTCTTAGCTCTCATTTCCCTCTTTGCAATGAATATAGTAAGTTTGTCTTTCCCTAGGGTAGTTTTGAGTGTCAAACCTGATAACGGGTATGCAAGCTCCAGGTGAACTCCAACATCAGTAAGATATTTTACTTATTTTTGTGGTACTGGAGATTGAATCCAGGGGCACTTTTTTTTTTTTTTTTTTTTTTTTTTTTTTTTTTTTTTGTACTGGGGATTGAACCCAGGGGCTTTCTACCTCCGACCTACACCCCCAGTCTTATTTTTTATTCTTTATTTTGAAACAGGGTCTCACCGAGTTGCCGAGAGCCTCACTAGGTGGCTGAGCTGGCTGCAAACTCCGATCCTCTGGTCTCAGCCTCCGAAGTACTGGGATTACAAGCATGTGCCATCACGCCCGGCTGGCACTCTTTTTAATTTTGTATGTATGTATTTATTTATATTTTTGTAGTACTGGGGATGGAACCCAGGGGACCTTCTACCCAGACCTATTTTATTTAATTGGAAACAGGTCTCCCTAAGTTCCTGAGAGCCTCACTAGATTGCTGAGGCTGGCTTGGAACCTGCGATTCTCCCGTCTCAGCCTCCCAGGTACTGGGATTACAAGCGTGCACCGCCACGCTCGGCTTTATTTTTCATTTTCAAACAGGGTCTAAGTTGCTGAGGGCTTCACCAAGTTGCTGAGGCTGCCTGTGAACCTGCGATTCTCCAGTCTCAGCCTCCCAAGTCCTGGGATTACAGGCTCGTGCCACGGTTGTAGCAGCTCTGCTTCCTTGCCCGTCTGCCTGCAGGCGTGTGACAGGCGGGCAGGGAGCACCTGATGGCTCCATTAAGGTTAACTACTGAGTGCCTCAGCCTCCCTGAAGCCTGCCAGGCGATTTTAGCAGGCGTCTGGGCCATTACTCCTGAACGTCCAGTGCACCTGGAGTGGCAGAGCCTGTGCAAAGTCTTAGATTCGGGAAAATTCTTTCTCAGGCAGAGAATCAATCATCAAAGAGCGCCGAACATTCATTGTAAAAGCCTTGTAAACATCCCCGAGATGGTCACGTCCAAACGTCCCTTTGCTCTGCGTTAGGGTTGCTGACGCTTTTATCTTGGGATTTTCTTCTGCCAGTTTAGTAACCTTGAGTCTTTATCAGGCTGAACTCTGGAGGCTGGCCTGTGTTTCTGGGAAGCAGGGGAAAATAAAGGTCTGTTTTGAGTTGGCAGTCTGTACATACAATCCTTCACTTGACCCACGTTCAAAGCCAGAGTTGGTAGCATTTTTATTTTCCTTAAAAAAAAAAAAAAGAGGGAAAGATGCGGGGTGTGATGTTGTATGCCTGTAACCCCAGTACTTGGGAGACTGAGACAGGAAGATCGCAGGTTCCAGATCAGCCTCAGACACTTGGCAGGACCCCAGGCTCAAAAATTAAATAGGGGGAGGGGGACACAGGGGTATAGCTCAGAGGCTAGACCCGCAATAACCCAAGAGCACTGAACCCCTGGGCGCACAACAAAAATAAAAAAATTAATAAAAGTGCTGAGGCGCACTCCCGACCCGAGCGGGGGCCCAGCGCGCGCCCAGCAGCCCGGCGCCGCCTGCGTGGACGCGGAGCCGCACAAAGCGCGGGCAGGCGGCGCCCGGCCGAGCCGCCGAAAGTAGTCCCGGCCACGCGGTGCCGCGTCCCCGACGTCGCCGCACCCCTCCGCCGCGGCCCGGCCCGAAAAAGAGTCCCTCTGGAATGCGCCCCCGGGCGGCCTCGCCCCTGCAGCCGGAGCCTGGCGGCGCGGCTCACGGCCCGGGCGCCCCGAGCGGAGGCCGGGCGCGGCGTCCCGGCTCCCCGTGGCTGGCGGCCGGCGGCGCCGAGGCACAGCGGGCGGCGCGGAGGGAGACCTCGGCGGCGGCGGCGGCGGCGCCTGCGCAGATCCCTGCGCGCTGCGCGAGAGGAAGAGGCTGAATGAGGCGCTGCCGGGGGCGGCGGCGGCGCGATGGGAGCGGACGCCGGCGGCGCGGCGGAGCGGGCGGCGGCGCGGGGCCCTGACGCGCGCCTTCCTTTCTCCTCGGGCCGGGAAGCATGAGCGTGCAGACCCGCCGCCGCGGCGGCCGCCCGGGCTCCTCGCCCTCCGCTGCGCGGGCCGCCCCTCGCCGGTGAGACAGAGAGCGCGGCGACCGGGAAGATGGGGGCCGTGCTGAGGAGCTTGCTGGCCTGCAGCTTCTGCGTGCTCCTGAGAGGTGAGCCGAGCCGGCCCGCGAAGTTGGGGGGCCGCGGCTGCGCTTCGGGTCTGGGGGAGGGGAGCGAGGGAGGAGGAGGAGGACCGGGGAGACGGGCGCGGAGAGGCCTGGCGGTGGAGGGGCCCGGGAGAGGGGCCGCCCGGCCACCGTGCAGACCCCCGCCTGGCCCTCCAGGCTGCGTCGGGACAAAGCTGCGCCTCGATCCCGCCTGCGCGTCCCGGGGAGCTCCCGGCACCCCCGGCTCCGGAATCGCTCGTCCTTGCACCTCCTGCCGGGACTCACCAGGGACCGGGGGCTTTGTACCTATTTGCTTTCAAGAGTGTTTGTGCCCACGGTGCTTTCCTGCGGGCTGGCTCGCTCCAGCCAGCCCCTCACCTTTTTCCGTGGCTCTTAGGCAAACTTTTAAAGCCCTCTTACTCCTTTTTTTTTTTTTTTTCTTTTCCAGACCCTGTTATAACTAGTAATTGGCTTCCGTTTGGGGGATAATGATCCTGGGGGAGAGCACAGTTGGAAAGTGACTCCGAGGTTAGAGGTCGAGCCTTTCAGCATGGGGAATCTGGGGAGCTTCGGCCCATGATAAAATACACGGGTTGCCCTTGTCACCCGTGGTATTCAGGACTCGCCCCTATTTTCGGAGTATGCAAGTGTACAGTTGGCACCGAGTTGGGAAGTCATCCTTGTGTGACGAGCAGCCTTTGCTGGGAACTAAATTATCATTTGCTGTGCACCCCAGGGGACTGCTTGGCACTTTGGTAAATAACATAGACGGCTCTAGATAATTTGCTCTGGGAATCGCTTAAAGCCAGTGGCCCTGTGATGTTTTGCATTGGACTGCAAAGGTGGCACATATGCTGTGATTTTTGTTTCGTGACAGTTCACAAAGGCTTTTGACTAGTTGGCCAGATCGTTGGTAGGTCTTCTTGAGTTGAGGAGTGTTGAAGTTGAGATGAGACTGTCGTTGTCGAGCATTTGCCAGCAGAGGAATTTAAGGGCTACTTAAAGCAGGCACACGTAGTTTTGGTTTTCTTAATTCCACTTGTGCTCATCGTCAGTTCTTTTTAGGTATGAGGCCTCTTGAATCTTGGGAGAGTATTAGCTATTTAACAAATTCAACTTTTGTTAAGTCCTCCAAAACTTACCAAGTTTGCAAAACATGATAGTAACCTTGTGGTATAAATGTGACAAGTGTATCATTTCTGTGTGTAAATATGTGTTTGTTGTTGTTGTTTTTTTAGGTGGAATATTTTTTGTAGGTACTCTTCTCCACCATTATGTTTGCATGTTCTATTATAATTAATAATTATGACTCATCATAAGAATATTCCAAACTAATCCCATATGTAAACACTAGAAACATAGTGCTTGTTTAGTTTTTGTGGCAGAGAACCCAATACAGTGTTATGTATGTGAGAGGTTTAATAAGTATGTGTTTATTTTATTATAGTATACTCTAGTAAAGGATTTTGCTATAGCTGTGAGAAAGTTATATTTAACATAAGAAAACATATTTAAAAAACAGGTTAATAGAGTTAACAAATGTGAAAGCCAAGAGATTGCTTAGTGTTGGGAAAATCTAAATCCATAATCTGCATACTTCTGGTTGCCCAGTTGTAGTTGGTAGGGGAAGGTTGTGATTTAAATGCTGTTTATTTGTTTAGTGGTACTGGGGATGGAACCCAGGGACATTCTACTTCCGAGCCACCACCCTTAGCCTTATTTTAAAAAAACAGGGTCTCACTAAGTTGCTGAGGCTGATTGAGAGCCTGCGATCCTTCTGTCTCAGCCTCCCAAGTGCTGGGATTACAAGGGAGAACCACCAGCCTGGCTACTGTTTGTTCATTTTAACACAGGATTTGAGCCCAGAGTTTAGTTTCTTTTTTACTTGAGTTCAGAGAAGTTGCACTTGGAATAATATATTTTGAAGTATGATATTATGTAACAAGACCTGGAGGAGGTAATAGTTTGTCTCATTTTTACTGTCAAAGTTTTCGAAAGTGGAGAAAGCTGGGCTCTCTTTCTGTGGTGCTGGGGATTAAACCCAGGGGCAGTCTTATTTCCAAGCAACACCCCCAGCCTATTTTATTTTTTATTTGGAAACAGAGTCTCCCTCAGTTATTAAGGATCTTTCTAAGTTGCTGAGACTGGTTTCAAACCTGCAGTCCTCCTGTCTCACCCTCCCAAGTAATGGGGTTACAGGCATGTGCTATCACACTAGGCTGGAGTTCTTGTTTTAAATGTAGTGTAATTATGAGTATAAGGTGGTATTTCTTTTCTTTTGTCTTTTTTTGTGGTACTGAGGATTGAACTCAGGGGCATTCTAACCTTTGAGCTACACCCCCATCCTATTTTAATCTTTATTTTGAAACAGGGTCTCACTAAGTTGTAGAGGGCCTCACTAAGTAGCTGAGGCTGATCGCAAATCTGGATCCTCCAGTCTCAGCCTCCCAAGTACTGGGATTACAAGGGTGCGCCACCACGCCCGGCTCATAAGGTGGTATTTCTGTCTAACCATACTTAGCTGTTACTACATATTCTTAGAACCAAAACTATCTTTTGATGTAAAAGACTTTTGCTTATAGATTGTCCTCACTCTTTGATAGTGTCACACTGCTATAATAGTGATAATTGGTCAACCTTGGACTCCAAGGAGAAAAATGTGATTTATTATCTGAAGGTCTTTTTTCTGAAGAGTTGGACCTTTAGCTTTGGGTGTGTGAGAGAGTTGGGAAGACCTGTTGTCCTGTTCAATCAGTAACTGAGAACCAGGGAATGCTGTTACAATCCAGACTGCATCTCTTTCCCTATCATCAGGTGACAAGGTATAATGGAAAAATTGGAATTTCAACACCAAAGTCTTGGATTTGAAGCCCAAGCTTTAACTGCTTCAGCTGTGCCTGGTGACACATACCTGTAATCCCCGTACTGGGGAGACTGAGACTGGAGAATCACAGGTTGAAGGCCAGCCTCAGCAACTTAATGAGATCCTCCAGCAACTTATCGAGATCCAGTTTCAAAATAAATAAAAAGGGCTGGGGATGTAGCTCAGAGGTAAAATGCCCCTGGGTTCAATATCCAGTGCCAAAAGAAAGAAAGAGAAAAAGACTTCACTACTTTATAACTTTGTGGTTCTGGTCTAGTCAGTTTCTCTGGGCCTCAGTTTATCTGTAAAATGTGGGTGCTCATACCTTTCTGACTAATTTGCAGGGTTATTGGGAGTATTAAAGTAGTGAAGATAAAGTGCTTTGCAAATGTTTTTTTGTCAGTGTGTGTGTGGTGTGTGTGTTTGTATGTATATGTGTGTGTTACTAGGGATTGAACCCAGGGGCATTCTACCGCTAAGCTATGCCCTCAGCCCTGTTTTATGTTTGTATTTTGAAAAAGGGTCTTGCTAGGTTGATGAGTCTCACTACTTGCTGAGGCTATCCTTGAACCTGCAATCTTCCTGTCTCAGCCTCCCAAGTACTGGAATTACAAGCATGCACCACCTTGCCTGACTAGAATTATTTTTGTGTTTGTGATGCTAGGGATCTAACCCACGGCTTCCTGCATGCCAGGAAAGCACTCTACCACTGAGCTGCATTTCTAGCCCCTTTTCTGGAGGGGGGAGGCTGGGGATTGAACCCTGGGACATTCTTTTTCGGAGCTATACCTGCAGCTCTATTTTACTTTTTATTTATTTGATTTTTGGTACTGGGGATTGAACCCAGAGGCATTCTACTTTTGAGCTATACCTTCAGCCCGATTTTTTATTTCTTATTTGGAAACAGGGTCTCACTCGTTTGCTGAGAGCCTTGCTAAATTGCCCAGACTGACTTTGAACCTGCCATCGTCCTGTATCAGCCTCCCAAGTACTGGGATTACAGGCCTGTGCCACCACACCCAGTCTTTTGTCATAATTTTTGTTTATTTGTGGATGTGTCTTTAACTGCTAGGGGTTTGAGGTTTAAGTTGCATAAGATTCAGGAATTCTTGAAGGTAGAAGGGACCTTGGTCATTCAAGTTTTGTTTTTTGGTTTTTTTTTTGTGGTACTGGAGATTGAACCCAGGGGCACTCTTATCTCCTTGCTAAACCTCCAGCCCGATTTTATTTTTGAAACAAGGTTTTGTTAGATTAATGAGAGTCTCCCTACTACTTGAGGCTGTTCTCAAACCTGTAATCCTCCTGTCTCAGCCTCCTGAGTACTGGAATTACAGGCGTGTGCCACCATGCCCGCCCCCATGCCTGGCTTTGGTCATTCAAGTTTAACTACTTCATTTGCAAGTGGGGAAAACTCAGATTGAGAGATACTGTAACTTGATCAAGATTTTACAGCTAATTAATGGTAGACTAGGTATTATTCTAGCAAATATGTATGGAATACCTACCACATTCCAATTTCTGGTACAGTCCTACATATAGTGGTAAACAAAGTAGACATGGACCCTCCTCTAATGGACTCAACAATTTAAGTTGCCATCCTCACCATTCTCTTTCTTTCCTCTAGGCGCTGATTAGAGAAAACAGTACCTCTAATTTCCTAGAGGAAATATTTTTGATAAGAATAATAAGCTTTGAATTACTGTCAAAGTATATAATCTGTGTAAATACTATGGCTTAGCTTTATTTGAGTAGGTTTTGTTTTATAAAAATTCTTTACTAGCTGGGTGTGGTGGTGCACACTTGTAATCCCTGTTTGAGAGGCTGAGACCAGAGGATCCAGGTTCACAGCCAGTCTCAGCTACTTAGTGAGGCACTCTGCCACCTGTTTCAAATAAGGAATAAAAAACAGGACTGGGGGTGTAACTCGGAGGTAGAATGACCCTACATTCCATCCCCAGGACCAAAAACAAAAACAAAACAAAAAACCTTTGCTGATTGCTTTTTCATTTTGTTTTGGAAGGCTGGTGGTAATGGTACCCAAAACAAACTACTAACGTTAACCAAACTAACATTCCTATGAAAGTTTTTTTTCCTCTCTTCAAAATTAGATATTTTAAAGTTTTGGGGAGCTGGGCGTGGTGGCGCACGCTTGTAATTCCAGCATTCGGGAGGCTGAGACTGGAGGATCCGGGTTCGCGGCCAGTCTCAGCTACCTAGTGAGGCACTCCGCAACTTAGTGAGACTCGGTTTCAAAATAAAGAATAAAAAATAGGGCTGGGGGTATAGCTCGGAGGTAGAATGCCCCTGAGTTCAAACCCTAGTACCGCAAAAAAAAAAAAAAAAAAAAAAAAAAGAATCTACAGGGACTAACAGTGATTTCCCATGGTTGAATTTTTCAGAGCTTTTTCCTTTGCTTTAATTGGAGGTGTTTCCATTTGCTGAATGAAACTACTGTATTTTTAAACTTGCTGTGGCTATCAGAAGAGACTGTTGTTATTTTTTTTTTAAATTTTTTTGGTGGTACTGGAGATTGAACCCAGGGGCATTCTACATCCCCAGCCCTATTTTTTATTCTTTGTTTAGAAACAAGGTCTCACTAAGTTGCAGAGGGCCTCACTAAGTAGCTGAGGCTGGCCACGAATCTGTGATTCTCCTGTCAGCCTCCCAAGTGCTAGGATTACCAGCCTGTACCATCACACCTAGCTCTATCTTTTTAGTTTGAAGCAGGGTCTCACTGAGTTGTTGAGAGTCTCGTTAAGTTGTTGAGGCGGTCCTTGAACCTGTGTTCTTTGTCTCAGCCTCCCAAGTACTGGGATTACACGTGTCTGCCACTGTGCATGTCTGCCACTGTGCTTAGCCAGGACTGTTATTTTTGAATATCAAAGGAGAGTCTGTAGCTGGGCGTGGTGGCGCACGCTTTTAATCCCAGCATTTGGGAGGCTGAGACTGGAGGATCCGGGTTCTCAGCCAGCCTCAGCTACCTAGTGAGGCCCTCTGCAACTTAGGGAGACCGGGTTTCAAAATAAAGAATAAAAAATAGGGCTGGGGGTATAGCTCGGAGGTAGAATGCCCCTGAGTTCAATCCCCAGTACCACACACACAAAAAAAGGAGTGTGAATTGATATGTAAATGGAAAATATTTATGAGAACATACACATATATGTATATGTGTTTGTGTGTGTGCATGTGTGTGTGTGTGTGTGTGTGTGTGTGTGTGTGTGTTACTGGGGATTGAACCCAGGGGCATTCTGCCTCTGAGCTATGCCCCCAGCCTTACTTTATTTATTTATTTTTTGGTGCTGGGAACTTAGAGACATTCTATCACTGAGCTACACCCCAGCCCTATTTTCTTTCTTTTTTTGGCAGTACTGGGAATTGAACCCCTCAGGCATTCTACCTCTGAGCTATACCCCCAGCCCTATTTTATTTTTTATCTTGAAACAGGGCCTTACTCAGTTGTGGAGGGTCTAAGTTACTGAGCCTGGCCTCAAACCTGCGATCCTCCTGTCTCAGCCTCCCTAGTACTGGGATTATAAGTGTGGGCCACCATGCTGGGCTGAGAACACATACTCTTGTCTGAATAATTTGGATGTATCGGAAAAACATGTAACATATATTGTGTGAGGAATTCATTTTTGTTGTGGAAATTTTACTGCAAGCTTGCAATTGGAGGCCATTATAAAGAGAGGTATTAAATGGCACTATGACACATAGCTGCAATCCGTTCTATCTCATCCTCCCAGTAGACTGGGAGGCTAGTGCGCAGTAACTTAGCAAGACCCTGTTTCAAAATAAAAAATAAGGCAGGCGTGGTGGTGCACGCTTGTAATCCCAGTACTTGGGAGGCTGAGACAGGAGGATCATGGGTTTGCAGCCAGCCTCAGCTACTTAGTGAGGCTCTTCACAACTTAGGAAAACCCTGTTTCAAAAAATAAAGAATAAGCCAGGCGTGGTGGCACATTCTTATAATCCCAGCATTTGGGAGGCTGAGACCGCAGGATCCGGGTTCGAGGCCAGCCTCAGCTACCTAGTGAGGCACTCCGCAACTTAGTGAGACCCTGTTTCAAAATAAAGAATAAAAAATAGGGCTGGGGGTGTAGCTCGGAGGTAGAATGCCCCTGGGTTCCATCCCCAGTACTGCAAAAAAAAAATAAATAAATAAAAATAAAAAAGAGGGCTAGGGACAACTTCCAGTACTACAAAAATAAAAAGCAAAGGCTAGGGGTGTAGCTCAGTAGTGCAGTGCCCCCTTCCACATTTATTTTAAAATATAATTTGCCAGTAAATATGTAAATACAGGGAAAGCAGTGTTTGTTTGTTTTCCCCCTCCCTCAAGCTGTATTTGTTATTTGTGGCAGTGACTACATTCACAAGGTTCAAGCTGTTCAGGAGTGAGGTTAGAAAATATTAAAATGTGCTAGCCGGGCATGGTGGCGCAGGTTTGTAATCCCAGTACTTGGGAGGCTGAGACAGGAGAATAGCAAGTTCATGGCCAGCCTCAACTACTTAGCGAGGCCCTCCACTACTTAGGGAGTCCTTGTTTCAAAATAAAGAATAAAAAATAGGACTGGGGGTGTAGCTCGAAGGTAAAAGCCCCTGAGGTTCCATCCCCACTACCGCAAAAACAAAACAAAACAAAAATGTGCTTAGACTCTATTGGGTGAAAATTACTGATACTTTGATGCTGTGATGTTATAAGCTATAATGTAACTGGCTAGTTTTAGTTTCTGTGATATCTTGGCCTTTCGAAGGGCTACCTATAAGTGTTTAGATAATTTGGAACTAATTTCAGGAAGAGATTGGGGAATGCAATATGACACCCCCAGCCCTATTTTTTACTCTTTATTTTGAAACCGAGTCTCATTAAGTTGCGGAGTGCCTCACTAGGTAGCTGAGGCTGACCGCGAACCCGGATCCTCCGGTCTCAGCCTCCCGAATGCTGGGATTACAAGCGTGCGCCACCACGCCCCGCTCCCAACCCTGTTTTTTATTCTTTATTTTGAAACTGGGTCTCCCTAAGTTGTGGAGTGCCTCACTAGGTAGCTGAGGCTGGCCCCGAACTGGGATCCTCCAGTCTCAGCCTCCCAAATACTGGGATTACAAGCGTGCGCCACCATGCTGGGCTCTTTTTTTTTTTTTTTTTTTTGCGGTACTGGGGATTTTGTATTCTTTATTTTGAAACCGAGTCTCACTAAGTTGCGGAGGGCCTCACTAGCCATGCCCGGCTCTTAGAGTGCACTTTTAACTACACATGTATGGTCTTTATTTGTACAGTTTCTTGGTTTATGCTAATAAAGGAATAGCCTTTAGATGAAAACATTTAAAAAAAATTTTTTTTTTTTTATGTAACTATTCCCACTGTCTTATTCCAAAACATTTTCAGCATCCTCCAAAAAACTCCATACCTCTTACATGACTCCTGGGAGGAGAAAGGCCTGACCAAACTTTGGTCAAGCCAAGTCAACTGATAATAGGCAGTTGTAGCCGGGCGTGGTGGCGCACGCTTGTAATCCCAGCATTCGGGAGGCTGAGACCAGAGGATCCGGGTTTGCGGCCAGCCTCAGCTACCTAGTGAGGCCCTCCACAATTTAGTGAGACCCTGTTTCAAAATAAAGAACAAAAAATAGGGCTGGGGGTATAGCTCGGAGGTAGAATGCCCTGAGTTTAATCCCCAATACTGCCAAAAAAAAAAAAAGGCAGTTGTGATGAGCATTTGTCAGTACCGATATTGCAATATAGAATGTTAGAGCCAGGCTCAGTGACCTATACTTGTAATCCCAGTACTTGGAAAGCCCAGCGCCTTTATTGGTTTAAAACAGGTCTTGCTAGGTTGCTGAGAGTCTCACTAAGTTGCTGAGGCTGGTCTTGAACCTGCTATCTTCCTGTTTTAGCCTCCCAGTGCTGGATTACAGGTGTGCACTACCTAAGAATTAGTCAAGAATTTACTGGCAGGTTTCACTTGTAGTATCTAAAGGTTTGGGTTAATACCTGTCTTTTTTTTTTTTCTTTCAGTACTGGGGCTTGAACCCAGGGGCATTCTACCTCCGAGCTACACCTCCAGTCCTTCCCAACCCTATCTATCTAACATACCTACCTACTTATTTATTTATTTATTTAGAAACAGGGAGTTGTTAGTTTCCCAGAGCTAGCCTCGAACTTGGGACCCTCCTGCCTCAGCTTTACAAGTATTGGGATTAGAAGTGTAGTTCCTATTTTTTTTATTCTTTATTTGGAAACAGAGTCTCACTAAGTTGTGGACTGCCTCACTAAGTAGTTGAGGCTGGCAGTGAACCCAGATCCTCCTGTCTAAGCCTCCCAAGTGCTGGGATTACAAGCCTGCGCCACCACGCCCGGCAATACCTGTCTTGATATTCTAGGGTTTCTGGGCCTACCAAGAACTGACCATCCTTAATTCATCTCTGAGGCTGGGAACTCTGTAAGCCAGTTACCAGGACAAGTTTCCCAAGAGAGCTCATTAAATCAACCATAGCTTTATAAAACTGTCCGGTTATATCTGATTAAATGAGCTGCACTTGTAAATATGGCATTCCAGTCAAAGCCTTAGTTGCATGGTAAATGTTTCTAACTAGGAGACAGACTTAGTGAATCAACTAAAGTGCCATGAGAATAAGAGTTTTTTTTTTTTGCAGTACAGAGGATTGAACACAGGGGCATTCTACCTCTGAGCTATACCCCTAGTCCTTTTTTTTTTTGAAACAGGATCTCACTAAGTTGCAGAGGGCCTCACTAAATAGCTGAGGCTGGCAGCAAACCCAATCCTCCAGTTTCAGTCTCCCAAGTACTGAGATTACAAGTGTGAGCCAGTATAAGATTATTTAAAAAGAGTTTTTGCTGGGCATGGTGGGGCACACCCGTAATCTCAGTGCTTGGGAAGCTGAGACAGGAGGATCACAGTTTCCAGGCCACCTCAGCAACTTAGCAAGACCCTATTTCAAATAAAAATAATAAAATAGCTGTTGGGGGTGTAGCTCTGAGGTAGAATGCCTCTGAGTTCAATCTCCAGCACCCCCCTCCCCCCCCAAAAAAAAGAGTTTTTGAATTTTGGAGATAGGGAGAAAAAGAAAATGTTTTCTCTTTATAAAAGCAGTCTTTATATTGTTATTATTATAGATTACTTAAGAGAAAGGGGTTCCTTATATTCAGGAATAGGAATTAAAGCATTATCAATTTATTCAGTCCTATATAGTAATTCTCAGTCTCATGAACCCATTTACTTCTCTACTCGCTTTTTGGGAATCCTGACTCAGTCTGCTGGTGTAGCCTTAAAGTTATTTAAGTGATGCCATCAGAAGCCTGTTCCCAAGAGTACCTGGCATAGTTCTTTTTCAACAGTACTTTTTTTGGTGAAGATACGCATTCTACCTCTAACCTACATCCCCAGCCTTTTTTTTTTGAAACAGGGCCTCACTGAGGCTGGACTTGAGCCTATGATCCTTCTCTCAGACTCCCCCAAACTGGGATTACAGGTGTGTACCACCACACCCAGCTCCCCATTTACTTTTGACTAAGAAATTGGATTTAAGCTTGGTTAGAAGAGAGGTTCATGTTGTATCTACAGATGAACAGAGTGCACATTCATAGCTCCATTTGGCAGACATAATCCATAGACTTGCCTAAACTCTGTGTGTGTGTGTCTTGGGGATTGGACACAGGAACATTCTACCTCTGAGCTACCCTGTAACCCTTTGTATTTTCAATTTTGAAATAAGATCTTACTAAGTTGCTGAGGGTCTGGCTCAAACCTGTCCCAGCCTCCCAAGTACTGGCATTCCAGGCATGTGCCACTGTGCCCAGTGGGTCTGGTAGCTACTGTATTCAGCAGGGGAGAGAACATTTCCATCATGGAAAGTTCTGTAGAACATTGGTACTCTAGATTTTTAATGCTACTTGATTCTAGGAAAGTAAATGTCAGAAGTTGAAAATAGATAATTTTTAAAAACTTAAAAGCCATGGAATTTATAACTACTTCAGTCCTGGTATCTTCAACTTTAAGATAGGCTTTGGAGCCGGGCATGGTGGCGCATGCTTGTAATCCCAGCATTCGGGAGGCTGAGACCGGAGGATCCGGGTTCGCGGCCAGCCTCAGTTACCTAGTGAGGCACTCCACAACTTAGTGAGACCCGGTTTCAAAATAAAGAATAAAAAATAGGGCTGGGGGTGTAGCTTGGAGGTAGAATGCCCCTGAGTTCAATCCCTAGTACTGCAAAAAAAAAAAAAAAAAAAAAAAAAAAAGATAGGCTTTGGTATTAGGTCTAGTCATAGGTCATTCTAATAATGCAGAACAAAATAAACCCATTATGTTAAAATCTAGCTCTACTAGACTTCTTATTTAACAGTTTTAATTAAGATATACTTTATACAGTGCATTGCATTTATGTAAAGTGTAAAATCTAATGTTTTGACATATACACCTCTGGAACCATCATAATTTAGATATCAATGCATCACTCACAGAAGTTTCCTGATGCCCCTTCTAAACCCTGCCTCGCATTCTTCTCCACTGCATCTCTCCACCTCAACACAGCCATTGATCTGCTGTTTGTCATAGTAGATTAGTTTGCATTTTCTGCAATTTTACATAGATGTGAGTTACATAAAATATATTCTTTTCTTGGTCTGGCTTTTTTTACTCTGTTGCAATTACTCCAGTTTTAATGTATAAATAGCCTGTTACTTTTTTTTTTGCAGTACTGGGGATTGAACTCAGGGACATTCTACCTCCTAGCTATACCCCCAGCCCTATTTTTTATTCTTTATTTTGAAACCAGGTCTCATTAAGTTGCGGAGTGCCTCACTAGGCAGTTGAGGCTGGCTGCGAACCCGGATCCTCCGGTCTCAGCCTCCCGAATGCTGGGATTACAAGCGTGTGCCACCACGCCCGGCTCAGCCTGTTACTTTTTAATCTGCGGATATATCACAGTTTATTCACTAGCTTGTTGATTACATTCCAGTTTAGGTTTTTGTTTTTGTTTTTTTTCAGTACTGGGGATTGAACTTAGGGGCCTTCTACCTCCAAACTATACCCCCAGCCCTATTTTTTTTTTTTTTTTTTTTTGCGGCACTGGGGGTTGAATTCAGGGGCATTCTACCTCCGAGCTATACCCCCAGCCCTATTTTTTATTCTTTATTTTGAAACCGAGTCTCACTAAGTTGCGGAGTGCCTCACTAGGTAGCTGAGGCTGGCCGCGAACCCGGATCCTCCGGTCTCAGCCTCCCGAATGCTGGGATTACAAGCGTGCGCCACCACGCCCGGCTCCCCCAGCCCTATTTTTAATTCTTTATTTTGAAACCAGGTCTCACTAAGTTGCGGAGGGCCTCACTAGGTAGCTGAGGCTGGCCGCGCATCATTTTATGTTACCACCAGGAGTGTATGAGTATTCCAGAAGCTCTGTATCCTTGCTCATTCTTGGTATGGCTAAACTTTAAAATTTTGATCTCACAGACCTTTTGTAAGAAAAGACTGTCCTGTTGGAATTAATGTCTACCTTCCATTATATTTGCTTTAAAGTGCTACAAAAGCTGGATGTGGTGGCTCACACTTGTAATCCCAGTACTTCTGAGGCTGAGACAGGAAGGATGGCAGGTTCGAGGACAGCCTCAGCAAGTAATGAGACTCACATCAATCTAGAGAGACCCTGTTTTAAAATATAAATAAAATATAGGGCCAGGGGATAGCTTGGAGGTAGAATGCCCCTGGGTTCAATCCACAGAACCACCAAAAAAAAAGTGCTACAAAAATAGTATTTTGTGTGTGAAAAGATTTTAGGTATTGCCCTATTGGTCTGTTTACCCTTGTCTTATTTTTGATAATATTTGCTTACTAATGCTGATTTGAAACCCACCTTATAGGAACCAATACATTTTTTTCCTTTTTAACTTATATTTTTCCTTTTCTGTTCCAGCGGCCCCTTTGTTGCTTTATGCAAACAGACGGGACTTGCGATTGGTCGATGCTACAAATGGCAAAGAGAATGCCACAGTTGTGGTTGGAGGCTTGGAAGATGCTGCTGCAGTGGACTTTGTCTTTGGTCATGGCTTGATCTACTGGAGTGATGTCAGCGAAGAAGCCATTAAACGAACAGAGTTTAACAAAACTGAGAGTGTACAGAATGTTGTTGTTTCAGGATTATTGTCCCCTGATGGGCTGGCATGTGATTGGCTTGGAGAAAAATTATACTGGACAGATTCTGAAACTAATCGGATTGAAGTTTCGAATTTAGATGGATCTTTACGAAAAGTTTTATTTTGGCAAGAGTTGGATCAACCTAGAGCTATTGCTTTAGATCCTTCAAGTGGGTAAGTTTTTGTGTGATGTTCAAAGATCATGGCGTCTCCTTCTCTTGGTTTCTCCCCACACAGCCTTCTTACCACCAAACTAATGAAAGGTAAAGCAGGAATTTTAGATGCTTAGATTTCTTTGCCAAATAGTCTTTTTCTTTTTTGCTTGTTGGGGACCGAGCCCAGCACTCACATATGCTAGGTAAGTGCTTTACCACTGAGCTACATCTCCAGCCCTGTCAAGTAGTTTTGCATTTGGAAAGTTAGATTCTTATAGTAAGGTATTCTGTAGTTTTGTATTCCTAATGCTTATAGTTCTTGGTTTTCTTCTGCACTTAGTTTTTGTAATTAGGAGAAGGTAATTAGAGGAGAGAGAAGGAATGATGACTTAACAAGAGTAGCAGTTGGGTAGTTTTTTTTTCTGTGTGTGGTACTGGGGATTGAACCCAGGGACATTCTACCTCTGAGCTACACCCCCAGCCCAATTCACTTTTTCATTCATTCATTCTATCTATATATCTATCTATCTGGATTGAACTCAGGGGCATTCTACCTCTGAGATTCACTCCCAGCCCTATTTTTTATTGTTTTTTTTTTTTTGCGGTACTGGGGATTAAACTCAGGGGCATTCTACCTCTGAGCTACACCCCCAGCCCTATTTTTTTATTCTTTATTTTGAAACCGAGTCTCACTAAGTTTCGGAGTGCCTCACTAGGTAGCTGAGGCTGGCCGCGAACCCGGATCCTCCGGTCTCAGCCTCCTGAATGCTGGGATTACAAGCGTGCGCCACCACGCCCAGCTTTATTGTTTATTTTTGAAACAGGGTCTCATTAAGTTGCAGAGGGCCTTACCAAGTAGCTGAGGCTAGCTATGAACTTGCAATCCTCCTGTCTCAGCCTCCCAAGTACTGAGATTACAAGTGTATGGCACCATGCCTGGCTCCAATTTTATTTTTCATTTTGAAACAGTGTTGCAAGGTTCATGAGAATTTCACTACTTCCCGAGGCTGATCCTTCTGTCACAGCCTCCTAATTATTAGGATTACAGGCATGTGCCAACACGCCCGGCTATAGTTGGGTAGTATTTTAAAATGAGATAAAAAAATTCTACATTTATAACTTCATTATATATACAGTCATTTTGCAATTATAGGGTCTTTATATTAAAGTTGAAATGTTATTTGTCAGTATTGAATAAAAATTTAAGTTCAAATAATTTATCTCTTGTCAGCTAAACATGTATTCTCAGTTTTTTTTCTTTTTTCTTTTCTTTTTTTTTTTTTTTTTTCAGTACTGGGGATTGAACTCGGGCATTCTACCTCCGAGCTATACTCCCAGCCCTATTTTTTATTCTTTATTTTGAAACCGAGTCTCACTAAGTTGCGGAGTGCCTCACTAGGTAGCTGAGGCTGGCCGCGAACCCGGATCCTCCGGTCTCAGCCTCCCAAATGCTGGCATTACAAGCATGTGCCACCACGCCCAGCTTCAAGTTTATTTTCTACAGAGAAAGGAAACTTAAAACTTTGGATAAGTCCTGTTACAAAATGTGAACTGTGTTCCTCTGTTGCTATTTGGTTACTATCCCTCAGTCTTACTACATACTGTTTCTTTTATTTTTATTTTTATTTTTTCGGTACTGGGGATTGAACTCAGAGGCATTCTACCTCCGAACTATACCCCCAGCCCTATTTTTTATTCTTTATTTTGAAGCCGAGTCTCACTAAGTTGCGGAGTGCCTCACTAGGTAGCTGAGGCTGGCCGCGAACCTGGATCCTCCGGTCTCAGCCTCCCGAATGCTGGGATTACAAGCGTGCGCCACTACGCCCGGCTCATACTGTTTCTTGATTGAAAAATTGTCATTTCAGTTATGGCCAAATGGAATCTGAATATGGGACCTGAAATGACCAAGAAATACTTGGGTAAAGCCCAAAGATAAACTGTGAATAGCTATTATAATACATTTTTCCTTCTCTGTTAAATATGTTGGAATACTTTAAAACTCATATCATTTATAGAGGGTAGTAGATTAATTTTAAGTAATAAAGTAGAACCAAGGGAGAATGAAGGAAAGGCTTGTATGTGTTCTTTTGTCTTGATATTAGTCCTGATTTGGTGACAAAATCAGGACATCATGTTGTAGAAAAATAAAAAATGTGTTTGATTATAAAAGAAAAGAAAGTAGTATAGTGAAATTTTAGGGTTAATGTTCTACAAAGCACAAATACATGTGTTTTTATTTATTTTTTTTTGCGGTACTGGGGATTGAACTTAGGGGCATTCTACCTTCGAGCTACACCCCCAGCCCTATTTTTTTTTTTTTTTTTATTCTTTATTTTGAAACAGGGTCTCACTAAGTTGCGGAGTGCCTCACTAGGTAGCTGAGGCTGGCCACGAACCCGGATCCTCCGGTCTCAGCCTCCCAAATGCTGGGATTACAAGCGTGCGCCACCACGCCCGGCTATATGTATTTTTTTTTGGTGGTACTGGGGATTGAACACAGGGGCATTCTACCTCTGAGCTATACCCCCAGCCCTATTTTTTATTCTTTATTTTGAAACCGAGTCTCACTAAGTTGCGGAGTGCCTCACTAGGTAGCTGAGGCTGGCCGCGAACCTGGATCCTCCGGTCTCAGCCTCCCGAATGCTGGGATTACAAGCGTGCGCCACCACGCCCGGCTTTGTATTTTTAAAGGCATCTGTGGAAGCCAGATAGTGCTCTTAAACCACCAGGAACTGCTGTAGAGGCTGTGGTGGTAGCAGTAGGACTGGGTATCTTGAGGGAGGTAGTATAGTAAACTGTTCTGATCAAGGAATTTGATTATCAGGAATTTTTAGGATATTTTTGAGAAATGGAGTTTGTGTTTTTCTAACAGTTTACAAGTCTGAGAGGATGTTGAAATGTTTCTGAGATTACTGCAAAATTTTGGTGCTTTCATTGGTCATTAGGGAAGAATACTTTGGAAAAGATAGTTATTTTTTCTTCTTGACAAATTCAGCCTTATTATAGAGTGTTGATTGAAATTTACTTATTTCTATTAAGTAAATGGTTGTTATATTTAGCCACTGCATTTTGTGATCTGGCTGGGGGGAGAGGGAGTGTATCCTTAAGGACTTACTGTCTATTTAAGAACAGAAAACTTGGGAGAGACAGCTTTTTCTTCTTCAAAACATGTTTGCATTATGTTGCATTATGTGTCATGGAGAAGGAGACTGTTAAAGAAATTAGAAGGAACACAAGAGCTCTTAAGGAGGACAGGTTGATTACTACAACCCCTGGGCTTGATGGCTGGATTATTACTAACACTCTGGAACAGCCTCATGATCATTTCTGTAAGGGATTATAATTAAGTGACAGTGAATATCAATGTACTGTATACATAGTATTTTACATATGCACACACAGCTCT
Source organism: Graphiurus murinus (assembly GCA_004027655.1). NCBI lineage: Eukaryota > Metazoa > Chordata > Mammalia > Rodentia > Gliridae > Graphiurus > Graphiurus murinus. The sequence goes on along the minus strand of PVLC010001921.1, from coordinate 94,766 downwards.
CAAATATTCAGGATCTAATAATTTAGTGATCACATTGATCATTACCACTTTGTTCCTTAAAACAAATGAGCTTCACTGCTGGTCTGGTAAGTGTCTGAGAAAGTAAGTTTGCCAGCCAGGCACAGTGGTACACCCATGTAATCTCAGTACTTGGGAGGCTGAAACAGGAGGATCGCCAGTAGGAGTCTAGCCTCAGCAACCTAGTGAGATCTCAGCAATTTAGCGAGATTTTGTTTCAAAATAAAAAATAAAATAGGGCTGGGTATGTAACATGGAGGTACAGTGCCTCAGGGTTCAATCCCCAGAACCAAGAAAGAGAGAAAGAAAAAGGGAGGGAGGTAGGGAGAGAAGGAGGGAGGGAGGAAGGGAGGAAAAGAAAGAAACTTTGCCATAGGATTAAAAAGTACATCTGAGGTTTTATTCATGTTCGTTCTTAATTTTTTTTTTTTTTTTTTGCGGTACTGGGGATTGAACTCAGGGGCATTCTACCTTCGAGCTATACCCCCAGCCCTATTTTTTATTCTTTATTTTGAAACCAAGTCTCACTATGTTGCGGAGTGCCTCACTAGGTAGCTGAGGCTGGCCTCGAACCCAGATCCTCCGGTCTCAGCCTCCCGAATGCTGGTATTACAAGCCTGTGCCACCATGCCCGGCTCGTTCTTAATATTGAATGTGAGAATTTACGAATCAGCTGATATAAAATATTATTGGAAGCATTAATAATGATGTGCTTTGTCGGGAGAAATAGTGTTATTTGGCTTCTAAAAGTGGTTCAGTAGCCGGGTGTGGTGGCACACGCTTGTAATTCCAGCATTTGGGAGGCTGAGACTGGAGGATCCGGGTTTGAGGCCAGCCTCAGCTACCTAGTGAGGCCCTCCGCAACTTAGTGAGACTTGGTTTCAAAATAAAGAATAAAAAATAGGGCTGGAGGTATAGTTCGGAGGTAGAATGTCCCTGAGTTCAATCCCCAGTACCGCAAAAAAAAAAAAAAGAAAAATAGGGCTGGGGGTGTAGCTCGGAGGTAGAATGCCCCTGAGTTCAATCCTTAGTACCGCAAAAAAAAAAAAAAAAAGTGGTTCAGTGAAGAATACCTCTTTTTCCTTAGGCCTAAAGGTTTGATCAAACACCCAGGGAAATATCTTTATTATTTTTTATATCTTTAGTTAATTGGGGGGGGAATTCAGTGTTTTTCTCTTGTTCTTAACAGTTCTTCTCAAAGTTTCTTTTAATTTTTGGAAAGTTATTTTGAGTTGTATGGTAAAGAGTGTATTTGGAATTATATTTTAGACTCATGCATTTAAAAATATGTTCTATCAAACAATCTGTCAGTGTTAGTGATCTTAGATTTGTATCATGGATTGTGGTTTTAGTGCAAAAGTAATTATAGGTAGAGTGTACCATTTGTCCAACAGGAGCATTGATTTCCAGATTTGCTTTTTTAATGGAAATAAAAAATTTGATTGTTAGACAAAGTACATGAAAACAGTGCTAAGGAAAAATGTAGACTTTATTAGAATTCCAAGATCCTGGGCTGTGAGGTTCAGAAGAGCTGACTGAGCTCCCACATCAACTTACGTAAAAGGAAAGCTGTGAATGAGTGGTATTGTGTGAGCCCTGGGAACTAGTGCAGACAGTGCTGTGCTTTTGAATGTATAGAGGTCTTTGTGTAAGCCATCCATTTAGCCTGGACTGAAGGAAGATTTTTATTTCTCTCTAAATTTGGCCTTTTATTAGTCTGATTTTTTTCTTTTCATAATGACTGGCAATAGAAAATGTGTGTATGAAAATTGTTCTAAAAATGAACAACTATAGTTACAGGAAGCAATGTTCTTATGTTTTAGTGAGTAAAGGTAATTCCCACGTGGCTGTCCCAATGATAAAGTTCCTCAACCTGATTCCATAATTACTATATTTATCCTGGTGATGTTGGGAACCTGTTTTAGTTACAAATCTGTAAATGTTCAAGGACTTTTTGTTTGAGAATCCTTTCATATTCCAAGTCATTTACACACATGCAGCCCCCTTCCTCCCTCCCTCCCTCCCTCCCTCCCTCCCTCCCTTCCTTCCTTCCTTCCTTCCTTCCTTCCTTCCTGTTGTTGTACTGGGGATTGAACTCATGGGCATTCTACCTCCAGGGTACAAACCCCTAGACCTTTTTATTTTTTGTTTTGAGACAGAGTCTCCCTAGGTTGCTGAGTGTCTTGTTACATTGCTGATGCTAGTCTCAAACCTGCAGTCCTCTAGCCTCCCAAGTACTGGGATTATAGGCATTTACCACCATGCCTGGCTAGATTTTTTTTTTTTTTTTTTTGCGGTACTGGGGATTGAACTCAGGGGCATTCTACTTCTGAGCTATACCCCCAGCCCTATTTTTTATTCTTTATTTTGAAACCGAGTCTCACTAAGTTGCGGAGTGCCTCACTAGGTAGCTGAGGCTGGCCGCGAACCCAGATCCTCCGGTCTCAGCCTCCCGAATGCTGGGATTACAAGCGTGCGCCACCACGCCCAGCGGCTCGATATTTTTTAATAAGTCAAAACTTGGTGATGCCATTTGTATTCATGCTGAATATAGTTTTGTGTGATATGTACTTTAAAGATACATTTTTATCATTTAGTATAATTTTTGTGTATGTGGTGCTAGAGATTGAACTCCCAGACTTTCTACCTCTGAGCTACATCCCTAGCCTTATTTTATTTTTTTATTTGGAAACAGGATCTTGCTAAGTTGATGTGAATCTCACTGAGTTGCTGAGGCTGGCTTTGAATCTGTGATTCTACTGTTCTCAGCCTCCCAAGACCTGGGATTACAGGTATATGCCACCATGCTCGGCTTAAGTATAATATTAACAATACTGAAAGTTCTGCTTTAAAGTTTCTTGCAAGCTAGGTACAGTGACTCACACCTGCGCGATCTCAGTACTTGGGATTCTGAGACCAGGAGGATTGCAGACTGAAGACCAGCATATACTCTTAGTGAGACCCTGTTTCAAAATAAAAAGCATGAAGGGCTGAGGTGTAGCCCTGAGTTCAGTCCCCAGTACTACAATAAAACAAAACATAATAATTCTTGTAGCTCTTTCAGTGGAAAAAAAGCATGATTTAAGCTAGGCTCCATGGCCCATACTGTACTTGGGAGGCCGAGACAGGAGGATATCAGGTTAAAGGCTAGCCCCAGCAATTTAGACTCTGTTTCAACAAAAAGGGGGGTGGTGGTGGTGGCTGGGAGTGTAGCTCAGAGGTAAAATGCCTCTGGCTTCAATCCCTGACAACAACAACAAAGGATGATTTATCATTTTTCTACCATTTATATACATAATCGTATTGTATGTTTGAGTCTTTTCTACGCTTACATATCCCTGATGACTGTTTCCTGGCATATAACAGGTGTTCGATATATTTTTTGAATGACTGAACTTTATTATAATTCTATTAGTTTTCCTTATTAGGGGGAAAGCACTTTCTAAGCAAATGTGCATTAGCATTGTCTGTTGTTAATTCCAAATCAGTATGGCTTTTGTTATAAAAGTCACTTTAAGACATAATTAGATTTTTAGTCTTTAGGTTTTTTCTCAACAAAAATTATCTGGATCACATTTAATAAAAATATACTCATTGAAGCTTGTTCTATAACTTGTTTGCCAGCATGTTCTTTTTTTTTTTTAAATTGCAAGTTCATCTGTAATAGGATGAGTTCCTTTCAGTTTAGTTTGTTTGGTTTGCTTTAGGTGCTGGGATTGAACCCAGGCCTTGCCCAAACATAAGCTCCTTTTAGTTTTAACATTAAGTTTAAAAAAGTGAGACATTCTAGGAGAATACTTTAAATCTCTTGTAAGGCTTTTATTTTCTGGTTACACACTCACATTATTTAGACATGGTACAGTTAGCATTGTTTCTGTAGGATAGTTTCTCCTTAGCAGTGTTGATTCTCCTGTCCTTGTTGCGTATGTCCTCACACTGGCCTCTTTTAGAGCCCCTCCACTCTAACCTGTTTAACCGTTTCCAGTTCCCCTTGGTGTAAACTGAAACAACAACAAATAAACAGATAAAGGATTCTTTTTGTATGAAGAATGGAAAATGTAGCCAATGATTTTTTTTAAGGCAGATTATATAGATTCATATATGTTTAGAGGTAGAGCTGTTTTGGGGGTGGGGGGGCTGTACTGAGGATGGACCCAGGCACATTCTACCTCTGAGCTACACTTCCAGACCGTTTTCTTTTTTATTTTGAAACGGTCTCACTAAGTTGTGGAGGGCCTCACTAAATTGCTGAGGCTGGCTGCAAACCCTCAATCCTCCTGATCCCACCACGCCCGCTTGTCTTGTTAAGCTGGAAAGGCCTATTTTCTACACACTGAATCCTAGAACTGGAGAGGAATCTTGAGGATCTTTTAGCTAAGTGCTTCTGCTTTTTGAGTGAAGAATCCAAGACCTTTGACCAGAATAAGAAGAGTGAGAGATAGATTCTTTGTTGAGATTTTCTGATTCCATGTTGGGTGTGTTTTTTTCTTCCTGAAAATCTCTTGCTGAAGTGACTCCCTCCTCCCCCAATTAAATTACTTAAAAATGTAGTATGGTAACCCAGCCTTAGTATGTTATTTTATTTTATTTTTTGTGATACTGGGGATTGAACGCAGGCATTCTACCTCCGAGCTACACCCCCAGCCCTATTTTTTATTCTTTATTTTGAAACCGAGTCTCACTAAGTTGCGGAGTGCCTCACTAGGTAGCTGAGGCTGGCCGAGAACCCGGATCCTCTGGTCTCAGCCTCCCAAATGCTGGGATAACAAGCGTGCACCACCACGCCCGGCTCTAAGTATGTTTTTAAATATTTCTTTTAATGAGGGTCTGCTGATAATAAACAGTTGGTCTTTATATGATAATATATTTATTTTGCCCTTATTCTTCTTACTTTTTGGTGGTACTGGGGATTAAACCCAGGATCACTTTACCACTGAGGTGCATCATCCAGCACCCCCCCCCCCTTTAATTTTGAGGTAAGATCTTACTAAGTTGCTCCAGGCTGTCCTCAAACTTGGAATCCTCCTGCCAAAGCCTTTGGAGTAGCTGGGATTGTGGATATGGGTTACTACACCTGGCTACCATCATTCTTGAAATAATAATTAGTTGACTATAGAATTCTAGGTGATAGTTATTTTCACTTAGTCTTTTGAGGGTGTATGCCTTTAATTGTTGCTATTAGAAGTGTGCTATTTTCTAATTCTTGTTGCTTTGTAAATAATTTATCTTTTTTTCTAGCTGCTTTTTAAGAGCATCTCCTGATTTTGATTTTTGTAAATAACAAAAACAAAATGTAAGCCGGGTGTGGTGGCGCACGCTTGTAATCCCAGCATTTGGGAAGCTGAGACTGGAGGATACGGGTTCGCGGCCAGCCTCAGCTACTTAGTGAGGCACTCTGCAACTTAGTGAGACCCTGTTTCAAAATAAAGAATATAAAAACAGGGCTGGGGGTGTAGCTCGAAGGTAGAATGCCCCTGAGTTCAATCCCCAGTACCAGCAAAAAAAAAAACAAACCCAAAATATATAGCTGGGCGTGGTGGCACATGCTTGTAATCCCAGTACTTGGGAGGCTGAGACTGGAGGATCTGAGTTCTCGACCAACCTCAGCTACTTAGTGAGGCTCTCCGCAACTTAGTGAGACCCTGTTTTAAAATAAAGAATAAAATATAGGACTGAGGGTGTAGCTTGGAGGTAGAATGCCCCTGGGTTCAATCTCCAGTACAGGGGGAAAAAAAAAAAGTGACTTTTCTTTCTATCTAGATATGGGTATATTATTTCTTCTGGTTAGAACTTCTATTTCTAGAATCTAAGCATTTTTGTTAATTCTTGAAAAGCATTATCCTGTTCTTTTTTTTTTTTGCAGTACGGGGGATTGAACTCGGGCATTCTACCTCCAAGCTCTACCCCCAGCCCTATTTTTTTATTCTTTATTTTGAAACAGGGTCTCACTAAGTTGTGGAGAGCCTCACTAGGTAGCTGAGGCTGGCTGTGAACCCAGATCCTCTGGTCTCAGCCTCCCAAATGCTGGGATTACAAGTGTGCCACGCCCACCCGACTGCATTATCCGTTTTAACTTACCCTTTTTATTCATTCTCTTTATCTCCTTTCAAACTCGTTGAACCTTATAATTCCCTGTTTCTTTCCTCTTAATCTTGCTTCATATCTTCTATCTTCTTCTCTTTGGGCTACTTTGTGATCAATTCTTGTATCTGCCCTTTGGGTAACCTTTTTTTTTTTTTCTTCCTAGTTGAACCTGTTTTGCAATTTAATGTACTAATTGATTTTTTTTTTTTTTTTTTTTTGGGATGGTATTGGGGAAATTGAACCCAGGGTCATTCTACCTTCAAGCTACACCTCCCTATTTTATTTTTTATTTTGAAACAGGATCTTGCTAAATTGTAGAGGCTGGGCTTGAACCTATGATCCTCCTATAGGCATACATCATACTTGGCTTCTATTAAATTTTTAATATCAGTGGTTATATTTCACTTTTCTAGAATTTCTTTGAGTCCCTCATTTAAAAACTTATTATGGCATGGTGGCAAATGCCTGCAATCCCAGTACTTGGGAGGCTGAGATAGGAGAATCACAGGTTTGCCACCAGCCTTGGCAACCTAGCAAGGCCCTTAGCAACTTAGTGAGACCCTGTTTCAAAATAAAAACTAAAATAGGGCTAGGGGTGTAGTTCAGAAGTAGAACAACCCTGGAGTTCAATACTCTAGTTCCACCAAAAAAAAAAAGAAAAGAAGCTTGTCATGAAACTGTTTCATCTTTATAAAAGTAGAGAGAATGATATATCAGTAATTTTAGGCTTGAAAAAATTTGCAAAAATAGTACAAGGTTCTTTTTTTAATTTGGTAGTGGGGATTGAACCCAGGGGCATTTTACCTCTGAGCTACATCCCCAGCCCTTCTTATTTTTTTGTTTTGAAACCAGCTTGATGGGTTGCTAAATCTGGCTAGATTGTTGAGGCTGTCCTTGAACCTGCTTTCCTCTTGTCTCAGCCTCCCAAGTACTGGGATCACAGGTGTGCGCCACTATGCCTTGTTTATACATGGTTCTTATATAACTGTGGCCCAGCTTCTCCTTAATATTAACATTTTATATCACCCTAAAATAATTATCCAAACAGGAAATGAATGTCAATGGAATATTGTTAGCTATTCTGTAGAATACGTTTGAACGCTGCCTCCGTTTTCCCCACTGGCTGAAGATGTTATATCTGGTTGTTTTTTTATAGTGCTGTCTGCCCAGTTTTTCACTATGGTTTTTATTTTTTACCTTGTAATATATTAGGCTGTGTAGTTATTGTTTCTCACACTTTTATCCATTAGTTTTAGCATCCTCGATGAATTTTGCCTTTAGTAATTATTGTGTTTGCTGAAGGGGAGATTTTTCTGGTTCTATATTTTTGCTTCTACATTCATTACTAGTTAGGATTCTACCTTAAGGATGAACTGTCCTGTCGATTCCGTTTATTCATTCGTTTATTTATATTAGTGTGATATTTGTGCCCTGCTCCTGGCACAGCTCCTAAAACCCTTGTAATTTCCTGAGGAAAAGGGGTTAGGAGCATCTTTTGTGCTAATATTTGGTCTTTGACCCCACTGCCCAGCATGGAGCTTCTGATGCCTTGGAATTTCCTGGTTGATAGAGGAGTGGCTTTTGTTCTAATGAGGCAGCTTTTGGTGGGCACCTGGATGGAGTTGGATGTCCAAAAGATGAAGCCATGATTAGAAGCTTGGAATTTTTGCCTCTGTCCTCTAGGAAGGGGTGAGAAGCTAGAGATTGACTAAATAATTGGATATACCTCTGTGATGGATTACCTCTGTAAAAATCTCAACACATTCATGTGTAGGGAGGGTGGTGGATCCCAAGGTCAGAAGCACCTGTGTGTGGGCTTCATCCAGAGCTCGCCTATGTACCTTTTCTATTGACTGTTCACTGATTTCCTTTGTAATAGTCTTCATAGTAAATTGGTAAACATAGAGTGTTCCGTTCACCTCTGTGAGCCACTGTAGCACGGGACCCCTCCTGCCCAGTTGAAGGTGACACAGCCTAGCACTTGTGATTGGCATCCGAATTGAGGACAGTCTTGTGAGACAGCCCCTAACCTATGAGATCCGATGCTGTTTCTAGGTAGACTATCAGAATTGCAGTGAATTGTAGGATTCCATGCTGGTGTAGAACTGCTCAGCATGAGGGAACTCTGCCCCTGCATTGGGGTCAGAAGTGTTCTGTTGCCTGTAAGAAGAAAATGGTGCTTTTCTCATGCCATTAGTATAGACTTACAGACATCTATTACAAGTGTCTTATTTGTAAATATTTTGCATCTCTAAAAAATAGACCTTTTTTTTCTATAATCAAAATATCATTACCTTTTCTACCCTAATGTGAACAGTCCCATAATATTACAAATTCTGCTTATATTCAGGCATCTATAGAAATCTAAAAACTTCTTTTTTAGCTGGGCTTGGTGGTGCACGCTTGTAATCCCAATACTTGGGAGGCTGAGACAGGCCCTCTGCAACTTAGTGAGACCCTGTATCAAAATAAAGAATAAAATAAGGCTGGGCGTGGTGATGCATGCTTGTAATCCCAGTTCTTGGGAGGCTGAGACAGGAAGATCTGGGTTTGTGGCCAGCCTCAGCTACTTAGTGAGGCCCTCTGAAACTCAGTGAGACCCTGTTTCAAAATAAAGAATAAAATAGGGCTGGGGAGTATAGCTCAGATATAGAATGCCCCTGAGTTCAATCCCCCAGTACCAAAAACAAACGAACAAAAAATCAGGCTGGGGCTGTAGCTTAGAGGTAACAAACCCCCTGGGTTCAATCCTTAGTACAGCAAAAACAACAACAAAAAAACATCGAGGATCACGAAGTGAGTTTTATTCTTGTATAGATCTGGTTCATTTAATTTACATGTCTTGATTACTGTCTAAATTACCCAAGTCAACTTTCTAATTTTATCTTGTAAAGGTAAAAAATTTAGTCTAGATTTATTGAAATTAAATATTTTCATTATGGAAAACTGGATGCACATTTAGTATACATACCAAATTAGGGATTTGTGAAGATTTTGAGAATGTATTATTTTATCCTTACCCAATCATGGAAACAACACATTTTGTATTATAATAAATTTGTATAGGATACATTTGTATATCATGGCTGATGTCTGATTATTATTTTTACTTCCCTGACACAAGAAATTTTGATACTTTTCAAAACTTAATAAATGCTTACTTTGTTTTAATTTCTTCCCCATTGAAATAGGGCCTATCTTTTACCCTTCATTCCATTTCAAAATTATTTTCCAGAAAGCATTACAAATGAGTATCAGACCAGACACAGCAATAAAATTACATTCGTATGGACACTAGTGAACAGCTTGTAACAGCCTGGTGCTGGTTTTTATGATTTTTGATGAGTAACAGATGTGCATACTGTTGCAAAGTCTAGCTGTAACCACACATATTTAATTCTTCATTATCAACTAAATATGTTTATCTTCTCTTAATTCAAAGCCAGAATTAAACCCATAGAGACCAAAATAAATTGAGGGCCAAGTAGACTACATAATTGGAGAGTTAGTAATAATTGTTGATGAAGAGACCTTTCTGTGGTGTGTGTGTGTGTGTGTGTGTGTGTGTGTGTGTGTGTGTGTGTGTGTCTTTCTCTCTTTTGTAGTACTGGGGATTGAACCCAGAGCCATTCTACCTCCAAGCGACACCCCCAGCCCGATTTATTTTTATTTGGAAACAGTGTCCCGTAGGTTGCTGAGAATCTCACTACTTGCTGAGGCTATCCTTGAGCCTGTGATTCTTCTTTCTCAGCCTCCCAAGTACTGGGATTACAAATTTGCACCACCACACCCAGCTGAGACATTTCTCTTATATAAGTCTGTTCTGTTGCCTGCCTTTGAGAAACCAGGGGAGATACTTATTATATACTCTGAGAATTTCCCAAAGCGTGTTAAAATTGGCTTTTAAATATGTTGCTGATAAAAAGCCCTTGTAAAATATATTATCGCCCCTCCCCCCCCCAACTGGGTTTGAACCCAGGGATACTCTACCATTGAGCTGCATACTCTGCCTTTTTTTTTTTTTTTTTTTTTTTTTTTTTTTTTTTTTTTTTTTTTTTTTTTTTTTTTTGTGGTACTGGGGATTGAACCCAGAGGCATTCTACCTCCGAGCTATACCTTCAGCCCTATTTTTTATTCTTTACTTGGAAATGGTCACACTAAGTTGTGGAGGGCCTCCTTAAGTAGCTGAGGCTGGCTGTGAACCCGTGATCCTCCTATCTCAGCCTCCTAAGTTCTGGGATTACAAGTGTGCACCACCATGCCCGGCGTGCCCATTCTTTATTTCACTTTTGAGATAGGGTCTCCCTTAGTTTATAAGGCTGGCCTTGAACTTGTGATCCTCCTGCCTTGGCCTCACGAGTTGCTGAGATTACAGGTGTATGCCACTGTGCCCAGCATCACAGTGTATCAGTCATCTAGTTGGATTTAGCAACTTTATTAAGTACTTCTAGGTGTTCATAGGTTTTTAAGGTAGGTTAACTTTGAAAACAAAAACAAAACAACCAAATTTACTCCTTAATCTGTGCATCTCAGTTAATTTCTACTTTTGGAAAGGTGTCAAAACAAAATGATGAGATAGTCATGGATGCCCATCTAATTTTTAAATGGGGGGAAGTTTTTAAGTCTTAGTGGCAAGATCTTCACTTTAATAATAGAAAATATTTATGTCGTATCCTAGCAGAGGAACTTGAAGTTGTTGTTTTCTCTGGAAGTTTTCTTTTTTCCCTGCAGTCTGAAGTTTTTGTTCTGCTTAGCTGTCTGATGTTTTCCTTTCTAGTAGATGATCTCTAGTTTGCAACTTCCTCTTTTTAAGGGTTAGCGTATCTTAAAAGTAACAGCCTCTAAATAATTGCTCCTCATTGAGTCTTAGACCTTAAGCATATCATTCAGGCTTTTAGCAGTTGTCCTTTACACGTCAGCCTGGTTTCCTGGAATCTGCTTACACAGGTTTTGGGGCTGCTGACAGTCTTCCTCACCTCTCTGTCTCACTTATAACTTGACTTGTTTGGCACTCATTGCCCCCATGATGCTTTCTGTTGGCAGCTGTACTCTGGCTGTGTAATGTTTCTGGAAATTTTGAAGCTGTGGAGTGGAATTATTTTGAAAATGACAAAGACCTTATGAGATCCAGTTTTGTTTTTAAATTACCTATGTGACACAGTGATGTGAAAAATTGGCAAGTTAAAGTTTGTTGGGAATTTTTAAAGCTCTGTTGTAGACTTGTATTTTTTTCTAGGCCATATAATCTTTGTGATTCAGAGAATGAGTTTTTAGTTCAGTACCCAGAAGAGGAGTAGAGTCTGTTGAATTTATAGAGGTACTGTGCATTTTTTCCTTGTGTCTAGATTACAAGTATTTGAAGGCCTAGCATGCTATTCTTGCTTTGTCCTGCACTTGCGCTAAGGGATATAAATTGGTATTCACTTGACAATTGTGAAATATTGTTAATTCAACTTTGTTCTCTCATCTTGCCTAGATAAAGTCATCAAATAATGATCACCAAGCCAGGTATAGTGGCAAATCCCAGTACTCAGGAGGCAGAGTCAGGAGGATCACAGGTTCGTGGCCAGCCTCAGCAACCTCGTGAGGCCCTCTGCAACTTAGTGAGACCCTGTTTCAAAATAAAAATAAAATAGGGCTGGGGATATAATTCAGAGGTAGGATGCCCCAGGGTTCAACCTCCAGTACACACCCCCCCACCCCCCATCCAAGGTACAAAGTATATCCTCCTTCTGGAGGACAAGTTTATTTTAATCCACAGTGGATTGTTTCTGTTCTCTCCGGGGCTTTTCCTTTCTGCTCATGCTGAGGGATGGGTTTAGGTTAGCAAAATGGAGTTCCCGGGGAAATAGGTTGTTGAAATTCTCCAACATCTTGGCCGGTGCTGTTTAGCACAGCACGGCGGCTCAGCAGTTTCCACTCCTTGGATCAGCGTCAGTGCTGCATCCTTGAATGGCATGAGTGCCTTTCTTCTGGCTCTCTCGGGCCTGTTGCCATTTCTCTGCTTTCTCTGGAAAAGGGTGCAAAGTCTCATAAAATAGACCCTCAGACTGAACCCTGGGAAGAAATATAGTGTGTTTACTGTGAAGAACCAAGCAAAGAGCCCCGTTCTGTTGCCCAACTGAACAAATTGAAGACATCGACTTATTACATTTAGGCATAACATTTATGTCTTTAGGTCAGACTGTATTTCTTATTTCTTCCCTTGCATACATAATTTAGCTGTCCTTGGGGAAATGCATGAACAATGAGAATTTGCTACCAATTTTACTGATCACTAAAGATGAGTTCCAAAAGCTTTACAGAACAGCAAACTGAAGCAAAAAGGGCCTTGCTTTTTAAAAATAAAACGAGACTTTTTTTGAGCTAGGTTCATAGCTAGGTTTAGTGGAACAAAATATTTCTAATTCCTGCTTTCTATCCTTATATCATATTTCTCATACATAAGTTATAATCAGTGGATACATTATTGTCATTATTTTGAAGAAACTTACCTGTCACCTCAATTAATAAGAAAAATAAGTTTTTATTTTACCTTCACTTATTCCTTCTCTAATCCTTCCTTTTTCTTGGTAGATCCAATTTCTGACCTATATTCTTTCTTTCTGAAGAAGTGCTTTTAATATTTCTTGTAAGGCAGGTCTACTGGGCAACAAATTCCCTCAAGTTTTGTTTTTTGAGAAAGTATTTCTCCTTCACTTTTGAAGGATACTTTTGCGGGGTACAGAACTTGACTTTTTTTTTTCCCTTGAATTTTAAAATATTTCATGCTCTTATTTCTTGCATGGTTTCTAAACAGAAGTTGGATGTAATCTTACCTTTGCATCTGTGTAGGTAAGATTTTTTTCTTGACTTAAGGTTTTTCTGCAGTTTGAGTATGATATGCCAAGATATAGTTTTTTTTCTTGTTTCAGTTTGAGTTTTGCTGGCTTGGTGTTCTTTGAGCTTTCTAGGTCCATGTCTTGGTATCTGACATTAATTTTTTTAGAAATTCTAAGTTATTGCTTCAAATATTTTTCTCTTTGGGTAACCCCATTGTGGATATTTAATATCTTTAGTAGTTGCCCCATTGTTCTTAGATGTTCTGTTACATTTTGTTTCCAGTCTTTTTTCTATTTGCTTTCCAGTTTTGGCAGTTTCTGTGGTCATATTCTCAAGCTTAGAGATTCTTTCCTTAGTCAAGCCCATTCTGTTAATGAACTCATTAAAGGCATTCTTCATTTCTGTGCAGCATTTTTTATCTTCAGCAATTCTTTATTTTTTTCTTAGAGTTTTCATCTCTTCTTTAGTTATCAATTTGTTCTTGCATGCTTTCTGTTTTCTTCTATTAATGTCCTTAGTTGTTTTGAATTCTTGGTCTGCTCATTGCAGTGTCTGCCATATCTAAGTTTAGTTTGGAAGCTTGCTCTGTCTTTTCACTTTTTTCCCCCCCCTATTTAGTATGTCTTGTAATTTTTTGGATAGATAATAATGTAGTAGTATTGGGGAAGGGAAGGCCTTCTATAGTATTATTTCTCAGTCTTTTAGGGAGCCTGCACTGTGAGCTTCACAAGTGCTTCTTTGTTATTTCACCCTTTTATATAGTACAAGATGATTAGAGGACTGGAAGTAGTTCTCTTTCTAAATATGATAACTTGAATTCACCGAGTTGGGTATTTTCCTATCCGCAGATAACAGACTCTGATAAAACCTCAGTAGAGTCAGGTGTGGTGGCGCATGCCTGTAATCTCAGTATTTGGGAGGTTGAGACAGGAGGATCACAGGTTCGAGGATAGCCTCAGCAAGTAGTGAGACTGATCAACCTACTGAGGCCTTGTTTAAAAAAAAAATAAAATAGGGCTGGAGGTGTAGCTTGGAGGTAGAATGCCCCTGGGCTCAACCTCCAGTACCACAAAAACAAAAAACCCCAAAACTGCAATAGGTTAGGCTCTGGTAAAGTAGACCATCTTGAGAGCAGACCTTGATAAGAACACTACTCTGGCATATTTTAAAATGGTTAATTTTCTCTCCTTCTGCTGGAAGCATTGGGGACTTTTCTTGAATCTTTACTAGAACTCTTGGAGGTAAATCAATCAAACACACACACACACACACACACACACACACACCCATACACTCCTATGACTGGTTCTTTCTGGAGTTTGAAACTCAGATTTGTTCATACCAAGCCTTCATATCAAACCTCCAGTAGTTCACCAATTTTGGTTTAGATTTTTCTGGCCCAGTGTTGGTTGCTCTGGAGGTTTCTGCTCTGATAAATTATCTCTGTCGCTACATTTTGGGGGCAGTGATTTGCCCTATAACCTTACTTCTCTGGTGGATCTAAGAAGAGTTGCTGTCCGGTGTGGTGGCTCACTCTTGTAATCCCAGTACTTGGGAGGCTGAGAGAGGAGGATTGCAGGTTTGCGGCCAGCCTCAGCTACTTAGTGAGGGCCTTTACAACTTAGTGAGACCCTGTTTCAAAATGAAGAATAAAAAAATAGGGCCAGGATGTAGGTTGGAGGTAGAATGCCCCTAGGTTCAATCCCTAGTACCACAAAAAAAAAAAAAAAAAAAAAAGTTGGTTATATTTTAGCTTTATATTTGTTGCTGATGTGGATACTGAATGCCAGGCTTTGCTTTTTGTGTAAGAAATCAAAGTACATGAACCATGGGTGAAGAATAGTCCCATATTTAGGAAGTTGAAGAATCTTACATAATGTGGTGTTATCTTAATTGTAATGGATTCTAGGCATATTCAGGGATTTTAATTTGGAGTAGGGCAGGCGTCCAGGGTGCAGAGCGTGTATACTCTTACCTTATTTGTATCCTTAGTTTAGTGCCCTCATGTTGTGTTGGATCTACTGATTTCATTACTTATTAAACTGCTTACTTATGGTAACTGCTCAGTGGTTTAGACTGATAGTGCTTAAAAATACTTGTAATCTTTATTTGTAAGTAAATCCACAAAATCCCAGGGTATATATAGGAAGGTCAAAGTGGAAATGAAAGCAGAATAATTAATTCATAGCTGTTTATTTCAGATTTCATTAATTAATGCTAGACATGTAAGTTGCATTCTCAGAACTTGGTTGTAAAATGAAGATATGCAGTCTGTGCCTCGTGTAATTTTGATGTTTTTTTCTTTGAAGCCTAATCATGATCAGACAACTGTTATTAATCTGGAAGCAGGGTATTCTGAAATTAATCTTCTGGAAATTGTGAACAAAGTGTTATGTGTATGGAAATAAGCCTGTAAACATGTAGATTTGTTGTTCTTTTTATTAGAATTGAAGAAGACTTTAAAATGTATGTTTGCCTGAAGAGTGAATGGTAAAATTTTTTGTAGACTTATATACATAGAGGATAGGAACCTAAAAACACACATAGCACAATTGTCAAAACCTGTAGAATTTTTAGCAGCATGAGCCTTGATAAAAGTTAAAGAAATCATTCAGGAGGTGGAGGGATCCCAGGATGGCATGCAGGCCAAGACAGAAGTCTTTATTGTATTAGAAATGTATAAAGCAACCTCCCTGAAGAGGGTAGGAGGGAAAGGTGTTGTCTAAGCAACTCTGAAATGCATCGCCACCTGTAAGACTTAGGGACAAAAGGACCTGCACCTGTTCTCTAGTTGCAGTGTACTATAGTTGGTAATAGTGCTTCCCATAGAGTCACAGTTAACTATTTTGATGCCTTCATTAATACAAACCAGAACTAAGCAGTTAAGTAAAATGAATAGCAAGTGGTGGGAAACAGGTTTCTCTCACTGTTGGAGAGGGAAGCCACAGATAAGTAAGGAGAGGAGGCGAGAATGATTTATGATGGATTAGAATTGGAGGGAAATGTTGGTGTCAACAGTATACGTTTAAGTGAGTCTGTTATATTAACCTCAAAGTAATGAAACTGTAAGAAAGGAAAGCAGTCTTTTCAATAGAAGTTACAGAATCACATAGAAACTGGCAGGCTTCCATTTTGTAACTTTTGTACACTGTCTATACATTCCCCTCCCAGATGTACTTGGTTTCCTATTTTTCCTTTTGTAAAACGTGCCCAAGTGCTGGGCGTGGTGGCGCACGCGTGTAATCCCAGCATTCAGGAGGCTGAGACCGGAGGATCCGGGTTCGAGGCCAGCCTCAGCTACCTAGTGAGGCACTCCGCAACTTAGTGATACTCGGTTTCAAAATAAAGAATAAAAAATAGGGCTGGGGGTGTAGCTCGGAGGTAGAATGCCCCAGAATTCAATCCCAAGTACTGCAAAAAAAAAAAAGTGCCCAAGTGAAAACTAGCCAACTGGATTAGTTTGTAAAAGCCATACTTCAGCCAATAGGGAATGTCATAGTGGGCTTCGTGTTAGGGAATAAAAGGCTGCACCTCTCCTCACCCCCCCAGTGTGCTTGTACCCTTCTGCACAGAAGTAAATTGCCTTTCGGAGTTACTTTTGATTTCATAAGGTTTTTTTTTTTTTTTTTCAGCTTCTCTAAAATCCATTTCTAAACAAACAAGCAAGCAAAGTCTCAGCCCTGGAATTAATACACATTGAAAATTAGATAGGAATAGTAGAAAAGTATAATACTATCAGTGTGTCATTCAAGAACTAATAGAAGATTTGTCAGATTTGAGAGACTGGAGGAGGAGGATCCTAGACCCAAACCTATGTGTTACCAGCCCTGTTGTTGAATGACCTCCAGTATGAAAGAGATTTGTACTAATACAAAAATGTAAAACTCTTGGTCATAGTGATTTTATTTTGTAGTATTTGCAGATTTCATCTAAATTACAGTAAGTATATGTGATCTACCCTTCTCCCTTATTCCCAAAGAGAAACACAGCCACGGAGTTTCAGTGTAGCTAATATTTGTACCTGATTTTTTGTTAAACATTTAGTTTGTGGTGAGACTTGTAGCATGGTCATTTTCAAGTCATTCTGGGAGGCTCTGATAAGTGACCATCACATAAAGGTTTGGGAGAAATTCTGATCTTTTTGTTTTCTAATGAAATGAAAGATTTGAATGAAATAATTAGAGAGATATTGCTGAGAAACCTTGGAGCATCTTTATAGTCATTTTTCTTCTCTAATGGCATACAGAATTACCAGATTGTCTGGGAGAGTGATTTCAAATATTTTATTTTGGTGTTGGACTGTGTCATCTGTAATTTGGGGTTCAGAAAATAGAGTCAAATATGATTGAGATTTAATTGGTGGTTTTTCTGAATTGGCCTAGGAGCCATTTGCCAAATGCTTTATAGACCTCTCCTAAAAATATTCCTTGGTGTTTTTTAGTACTTTATATACTTTGGTTTTATCCTGTTGTTACAATGTAGATTCTGATTCTGTAACTCTAGGGTGGAGCTTGAGATTTTGCTGAGGCCTTTGTCACATTTTGAGTTGTAGGGCTTTAGAGCAGGTGGCATATGTTTTCTGTAAAGGCTCAAGTAGTATATATTTTAGCCTTGGCAGGTTGCATACAGTCCTTATTGCATGCTTTTCTTCCTTCCGTTCCTTTCTTCTTTCCTTCCTCCTTAAACCAACCATTCTTAGCCTTGGAGTCCTATAAAAACAGAGCATGGCTTAGATTGAACCTGCTGGTCTTTGCTTATCTCTGAGGGAGAGGGTGTGTGTGTGTAGTTGTTGATAGAAATAAAAATTCTAGAATTGGTGTTTCTTCTGACTTTTTTTTTTTTTAAATTGTGGAACTCGAGATTGAACTCAGGGGCATTCTACCTCTGAGCTACACCCCCAGACCTTTTTATGGTTTGTTTTGAAACAGTACCTGGCTAGGTTGCTGGCCATGCACCTGTGATCCTCCTGTCTCAGCCTCCCAAGTACTGGGATTACAGGCATGTGCCACAATGCCTGACTGAATTTCTTTTTTGAAAGATTTTAAGCTATAAATTTAATTTCTTTAATAGATTTAGAGCTGTTTATATTATTTGAGTTTTGTAGTCTTTTTTTTTTTTTTTTACAGTATTGGGAATTGAACCTAGGGGCATTCTACCTCTGAGCCACACTCCCCCCCAGCCCTATTTTTTATTCTTTATTTTGTAACAGAATCTCATTAAGTTGTGGAGGACCTCCTGAAGTAGCTGAAGCTGGCTGTGAATTTTCGATCCTCCTGTCTCAGCCTTCCAAGTATTGGCATTACAAGTGTGCCAAATTTTGGGTATAAAGTTGTTTGTAACAATATTTGATTATACTTTTGTTACCGAATCCTGGTACCTCTCCCAGTTTGCTGAATCAAATAAATTGGGACAAGCCTTTTATGAAGAAGGAAAAGTTTATTGATTTGCTAGTAAATTGGAGAAACCAATGACTTTAAGTGTCCTGGGAAAAAACACTGGATTCTTTCTGAATGAAGGAATCAAGTCCGTGTTAAGAGTTAGTTCTTCAGGGTCATTCTGGTGTGTGTATCAGAATGGATGTAGTTTTATGTTCAAGTCTTGCTTGAGTCAGTTCTTATTCAGATCCACAGGTGCCAGGTCCCCTTTGGTTAGTAAATGGGTAAGAACTTGTTATTTGTTAACAGGGAGTTCAGGAAAGGGGGAGGACAAAGGAGGGGAAATGCCAGCTTTGAAACAGGCCATGTGAGCTGGGCGTGGTGGTGCATGCTTGTAATCCCATGACTTGGGAGGCTGAGACAGGAGGATCTGGGTTAGCAGCCAGCCTCAACTACTTAGTGAGGCCCTCTGCAACTTAGTGAGACCCTGCTTCAAAATAAAGAATAAAAAATACCACTGGGGGTATAGCTCAGAGGTAGAATGCCCCGGGTTTAATCTCCAATATCACCAAAAAAAAAAAAGAAAGAAAGAAACAGGCCATGTGTTTAGCTGCCAGGGTTGGAAGCAGGTCCCCATTACACCTTTAGTATTTGAATGATCTGTCTTTCATTTATTTTTTTTCTGGCACTGGGGATTGAACTCAGGGGCATTCCACCTCTGAGCTATACCCCCAGTCCTATTTTTTATTCTTTATTTTGAAGCAGGGTCTCACTAAGTTGTAGAAGGCCTCACTAAGTAGCTGAGGCTGTCGTGAACCTTCGATCCTCCTGTCTCAGCCTCCCAAGTACTGGGATTACAAGTATGCGCCACTATGCCCGGCTTCTTTCATTTCTGATATTAGTAACTTGTGGATTCTTATAGATTCTCTTTGTCTTGGTGAGTCTATTTTTTTAATCAATTTTATTGATATTTTCAATGAGTCATTTTGCTTTTTCTTTATTCTTTTTTCATTCCTATTTCCTTCTGTCATTAATATTCTTTTCTCTTGCTTCGTTTTTCCTCTTTTCTAGATAATTATGGTGGAAGACTAGATTATTGAATGAAAACTTGTACTCTTTCCTATAGTTCTGGAGAAAAGTGGACCCAGAGCTACACACATGTTAAACGAACACTCTACCACTGAGCCAATACGCATTTTTTTTTTTTTTCTGGTACTGGGAATTGAACCCAGGGACAGTCTACCTCTGAGCTATACCCCCAGCCCTATTTTTTTTTTTTTTTTTTTTGGCGGTACTAGGGATTGAACTCAGGGGCGTTCTACCTCTGAGCTATACCCCCAGCCCTATTTTTTATTCTTTTTATTTTGAAACTGAGTCTCACTAAGTTGCGGAGTGCCTCACTAGGTAGCTGAGGCTGGCCACGAACCCGGATCCTCCAGTCTCAGCCTCCCGAATGCTGGGATTACAAGCGTGTGCCACCACGCCCGGCTCCCCAGCCCTATTTTTTGTTCTTTTTTTTGAAACAGAGTCTCACTAAGTCGTGGAGAGCCTCACTAAGTAGCTGAGACTGGCCTTGAACCCTGAATCCTCCTGTCTCAGCCTCCCAAGTACTGGGCTTACAAGCATCGGCCACTATGCCTGGAAATACTGTTATTTTCTTTTAAGTACATTTAGCTACATCTCACAAAATTTAACTTGTTGTCTTTCCAGTTTCATTCATTCAAACTGTTTACTAGTTTCCTTTTTTTTTTTTTTAACTCATGTTGTTGTAAAGTCAGTAGTCCCCTAATCAGTCTAACTTTTTTTTTTTTTTTTGTGGTACTGGGGATTGAACTCAGGAGCATTCTACCTCCAAGCTATATCCCCAGCCCTATTTTTTATTCTTTATTTTGAAACAGGGTCTCACTAAATTGGGGAGTGCCTCACTAGGTAGCTGAGGCTGGCCACAAACCCGGATCCTCCGGTCTCAGCCTCCTGAATGCTGGGATTACAAGCGTGCGCCACCACGCCCGACTTCAGTCTCACTTTTGACACAGATTGCAAATTTGGGATTCTCAAGACCTCCCTTAGATCTGATACTCTATAATTCGTAGAGTATCAAATCTCAGATGAGCACAGTTATGGCTCATTTCAGTTAAAAATACAAGTTAGTATCAGCTAAGGTGAGCTGTACATAGGGCAGTTTCTAGGAGAGTTCCAGGTGCAGAGCTTAGGAACTGTGTGCCCAGTGCCTACTCCTCTTGGAGTATTGCCAGCCAGGGAGGCTCACGGGAACCTTGGCATATAGAATTTGTATCGGGACAACCCCGTAGGCATAGTTTCTTGCTTGCTTGGTTGACTGAAGGCCTCCCCAGAGCTTACAGTGTTAGCATAGACTATCTGGGGGTGCTTAGGCCCCTCGGTAAACAGTTGCATTAATCAGGCAGTATATCCCAAGTGCTCAGAGATTACCAGAGGGCAATGGCTAAATCTCTCTTTGGTCAAGATTAAACCTTTACTGTACACATGTGTCTGGAAATACATTGGTTAATTTCCCAAGTTTAGGGATTTTCTAGTTGTCTTTCTATTACAGATATCTGGTCTAATTCTTTTGCAGTCGGACTAACGTTGAGCGATTTCAGTTCTTGTTTGTTTCTGGTAGTACTGGAGATTGAACCCAGGGATTCTATCTCTGGGCTACTCATTCATTCATTCATTCATTCATTCATTCATTCATTCAGTGGTACTGGGGATGGAACCCTGGGTCCTTCTACCTCTGGGCTACACCTCCAGACCTGTTTTATTTCTTAGGTGGAAACAAGGTCTTGCTAAATTGCTGGTGGTCTCACTGAGTTGCTGAGGCTGCCTTCGAACCTGCAATCCTCCTGTCTCAGCCTCCCAAATACTGGGATTACAACCATGTGCCACCACACCCAACTGAACCCTGTATTTTGAAACAGAGTCTCACTAAGTTGCGGAGGGCCTCACTAAGTTCCTGAGGCTGGCTGTGAACCTGCAATCCTCCTATCTCAGCACTCCCATGTACTGGGACTACCAGTGTGCACCACCTCGCCTGACCCTCACTTCCTCTTGTTTTATGGCCCATGGTGTGACCTGTCATTGAGAATATTCCACATGTGCTTGGGAATGTTTATTCTGCTGGTCTCTTCTTGTACATTGGCATATTTTTGTCTAAGATTAGAATTAGTTTTTAAAATTTGTATGGAATCTGACAGTAGATATCTGAGCTATGACCTTCCTATTTCCCCTATCTAGGGAAGATGATTTACTCTTTTGCCTTTATTGTGTTTTTGTGAAAACCTCACTTGGCACAATTTTTTTTTTTCAGTACTGGGAGTTGAACTCAGGGGCATTCTACCTCTGAGCTATACCCCCAGACCTATTTTTTATTCTTTTTATTTTGAAACCGAGTCTCACTAAGTTTCGGAGTGCCTCACTAGGTAGCTGAGGCTGGCCGAGAACCCGGATCCTCCGGTCTCAGCCTCCCGAATGCTGGGATTACAAGCGTGCGCCACCACGCCCGGCACCTTGGCACAATTTTGTTAGCTCTTTTTTTTTTCTCTTCTATACATAAACTTTTTTTCCTTTTCTTATTCTTCAGTCTCAAGAACAACTCCTCCTCCTTCTCTTCCTCCTCTTTTTGGTGATACCAGGGATTGAACCCAGGGACATTCTACCTCCAAGCTACTTTCCCAGCCCTATTTTTTATTCTTTATTTTGAAGCAGGATCTCACTAAGTTGTGGAGGGCCTTACTAAGTAGCTGAGGCTGGCTGAGAACCTGTGGTCCTCCTGTCTCAGCCTTCCAAGTACTGGGATGACAAGCGTGCACCACCACACCCGGCTGGATTTCTTCTTTTTTGTCTTATACTTTTGTTTGCTTAACTCTACTTTTCAGCCTTTTAAGTTTTTCTAATTTAAACATCATTATATTTTACCTATATTTCACAGTTTCATTATTCATGTTTAAAATTTAATCATGTTACTATAACTTCCATTAAGATTTACTTCTTTTAACTGTTACTTTTGACGTGTAATTCTTAATTATAAGACATATAGAAACTTCCCCTTACCGTTACTTGATTTCTACCTTAATTAAATTGCAGTTACCCTATGTGACAATGCATATCAGTCCTCTGATATTTAAGACTTACATTATGATCCAATGTATGGTCATAAGTTTTAAGTGCTCCCATACTTGATAAGATTATGTGTTCTGCAGTTTTTGAGTGTAGTGTTGTGGAAGTGCCCATTAAATCAAGCATATTTGTTCTCTTAAAACCTTTTGCTGCCAGGCATGGTGGCACAAGTTTGTAATCCCAGTACTTGGTAGACTGAGACAGGAGGATGGATCACAGGTTCCCAGTCAGCTTCAGCTATACTTGGTGAGACCATCACAACTTAATAAGACCCTGTTTCAAAATGAAGAATAAAAATAGGGCTAAGGCTGTAGCGAAGAGGTAGAATGCACCTGGGTTCAATGCCCAGTACTGCCAAAAAAAAAAAAAAAAAAAAAAAAAAAAGCCCTTTGCTGATTTTTTTTTTCAGTAATGGGGATTGAACTCAGGGGCATTCTACCTCCGAGCTATACCCCTAGCCCTATTTTTTATTCTTTATTTTGAAACCGGGTCTCGCCAAGTTGCAGAGTGCCTCACTAGGTAGCTGAGGCTGGCTTGGAACCTGGATCCTCCGGTCTCAGCCTCCCAAATGCTGGGATTACAAGTGTGCACCATCACGCCCGGCTATGCTAACTGATTTTTAAAAGTTTGTTTGATCTGTCATTGAGAAGTATTATAAGGCAATTTGGAAATTGATTTTGTGGGTATCTGGGTAAGATTGCAGACTTTTCTTTGCTAATTTATATGAATTTGAACTAGAAGTATATTACTTCTCTCTGAAAACTTAAGTTTTACTAGTTGTTTTTTGAGTAATGCAGTTTTATTTAAGTCATGATGCCATTTTTAATTTTTTTGTGTGTGTGGTACTTGAGATTGAACCCAGGGGCATTCTACCTCTGAGCTACACCTCCAGCCCTATTTTTTATTCTTCATTTTGAAACAGAGTCTCCCTAAGTTGTGGAGGGCCTCACTAAGTAGCTGAGGCTGGCCACAAACCTGCAATCCTCCTGTCTCAGCCTCCCAATACTGGGATTACAAGCACGTGCCACCATGACCAGCCATGATGCCATTTTGAATGCTGATCTCTTCACTGGTCTTACGTAAGAAAATTTCATAACTACTATATTAAAGTGTTTGTTCTTACGGCCATTTTCACACTTTTATGATAAGTCAAGGGAAGATTCAAGTTACCCAGTGTCAAAGTGACTATAGTAAGTTGTGTATTTTGTTGAAAATTCCTGACAAACCTCATGTTATTATTTGGCAACATCTGCTAAAGACTTTGTAAGAATATCCTAATACTATTTATTCGTAATCTTAGAAGTAAAATGAGACTGTAAAATATGGTAGATGAATGAGCAAATTAGAGCCTCTTTGTATATAAGGAATCGAGTATCAAAAGCTTGAAAGGTTATAGGAGAAGATTAAAAATCTATTTTTATGGTCAGGCATGGTGGTGCACACTACAATCTGAGTAGTTGGTAGGCTGAGGATTGCAGGTTCATGACCAGCCTCAGCAACTTAGTGAGACACTGTTACAAAATAAAATAGGACTGGCTCATAGGTAGAATACCCCTCGGTTCAATCCCCAGTGCCCCCCCAAAATAAAATAAATCTTTTACCCTGTAGATATTTTTACTTAGATTTAAACCAGTAATTGTGAACTTTTGATACTCATTTCTCAATTTATAAAGCTATGGAAGGCTAATATGTGAGAAGGAATTTATTTGGAGCTTTGCTGCTTATATGGTTTTGCACTTCCTAACGGCTGAGTACCACCCTGGGCTAATGTTTAGCCAGTATCTTGGGTCAGCTGGTCAATGAGTTAAACACATTAACACTGCCTGTACAAGAACAAAGGCTGTGGATAAACAGGTGCTTAAGAACATCACATTCCTCTTTATTGGTTTTAAATCTTGTCTGAATGTGAGACTGGGACCACCGTGGGGACAAAGGGCAAATGCATTTCTGAGCCTTGGCTCAGGGCCTGAAGCAGACCCCAAGAGGCCTGCCGAGCCACCCTCAGCAGTGTCAGCTTTGCGTTGTGGAGGTCAGGGCGCCCTGTATGCGTTCTCCTGAACAGCTGCAGGAGCTTATCTTTAGCACAGGGCAAAATGCTTGTGTTGAGTACACTGAAAGCCAGTTAACATTCCCACTCCTGCAAGTCACCAATAAAATGAGCTCTCCTTTCGTTCTGACGTCTTCTTGTTGGAACTGTGTCTCCCTTCCTAAATGGAAGCCCCAATAAAAGCCTTGCTTGCATGTTTGCACGCCCAACTGGATTTTGTTTCCATCCTCATTGGGTCAAAAGTCAGTGTCAGGCACCAGATGCCTTAGAATTCCTTGGGGGGCCTTTTGGAAAATGTTGATTCTGGGTCCCAGTTCAGAACAGTTTAATTATCAGAATTTCTATTTTGGGGGGGGGGCAGTATTAGGGATGAAACCCAGGGGCATTCTAGCTCCAAGCTACATTCCCAGTCCTATTTTTTATTCTTGCGGAGAACCTCACTAAGTAGCTGAAGCTGGCTGTGAACCCAGATCCTCCAGCCTCCCAAATGCTGGGATTACAAGTGTGCGCCACCACACCTGGCTAATAATCAGAATTTCTAATGAAAGAACCTAGGGTATTGATAATCTTAATGTTTCTTAGGTTAACCTCAAGAACTGCCACGGCTGACAATTTTCTTCTGTAGGTGTTTTATCCCCATCCCTGGGAGTTGAACCCAGGGTGGAACTAGGCAAGTGCTCCACCACTGAGCTTCCCCAGCCCTCTGTTGCAGGTGTTTTCTGTTGTGGTTGTCTTGTTTGTGTTCAGAGAAGGGGAGGTACACAATTAAGAAACATCGTGTTCAAGATAACTTAATTATCTGTAATAATCTAGTTTCTTAGTGTTCAAGAACATTGATGACTGTCTCATGGTCATGATGTATTGATGATGATGATGTGTATCTGTTACAGGAGATTGAACCCAGGGGCGTTCTACGCTGAGCTACACCCCCAGCCCAATTTATTTTTTGTTTTGAAACAAGGGCTTGCTAGGTTGCTGAAAGTCTTGCTGCATTGCTGACGCTCTCCTTGAGCCTTCCATCCTCCTGTTTCAGACTCCTAAGTACTGGGGTTACAGGCGTGCGCCACCATTCCTGGCTGATTATTGAGTCTTGAAGTTATGAATGCATGGATAAAGCAAACAGTCTGGTTGATTTTTTTTCTTTTTATATCCCATTGTTTCATTGATTATGGTAACATAAATATCAAATATTAATATAATGTTGACATTTTCATCTGCCATAAATTGTTCCTTTTTTTTTAAGTCAGTTTTAATGAAGATGCTGTTTCAGATACCTGTTCAGAAGTAAGGGTCAGGATGTGATTTGGTTGGCAATGTTGATGTCCTATTATAAGAGGGGTAACCATTGACTGGGGGAGAGCTGAGAGACTTTTGAAACATGCCACTTGTAAGAAGTGTGCATTGGGGTGGTATTTGGACCTAAGACTGTGTTAGTGTTCATAGTTGGTTTTTTTTTTTTTTTTTTTTTTTGCGTGGTACTGGGGATGGAACCTGGGGGCATTCTACCTCCGAGCGACAGCCCAGCCCTACTTTTTTATTCTTTATTTTGAAACAAGGTCTCACTAAATTGCGGAGGGCCTCACTAAGTAGCTGAGGCTGACCGCGAACCTGGATCCTTCAGTCTCAGCCTCCCAAATGCTGGGATCACAAGCGTGTGCCACCCGCCCGGCGTATTCATAGTTTTAAGCAACAGAAATCCCATTAATTTAATCACTACAAGACTTGTGGTTAAAGGGGATATTGGGTTACTCATAGAATTTCCTAACTAGTAGAAGCACTAGGCTTGGATTCTACAGCCAGGAACAAGGCCACATACCATACCACAGAGCTGGCCATGGAAGCACCACAGATGGCATGCTCACCACTGTTGGCACTCTCTCCCATATGAGGTGACAGTTGCTCCTAAAATTGGTTAGTGCTCCCTTTAAAAAGTGGATTACAAACCCAGGGTGGTAGTGCATGCTTGTAATCCCAGTACTTAGGAGGTGGAAACAGGAGGATCGTAGTTTCTTGGCCATCCTCAGCAACTTTGTGAGGCCCTTTGCAACTTAGTGAGACCCTTTTTGAAAATAAAAAAAAAATAAGGCTGGGGGTGTAGTTCAGAGGTCAAATGCCCCTAGGTTCAGTCCCTAGTAACACAAACACAAATTGCTGAAGGATTAGTTCAAACTGTATTGAGTGACCTGTTGCCTTCAGTCACACCAGGATGAATTGCTGTGGTGCTTTGCTTGTTAATACTTCCTCTTCTGCCTTTATTTAAAAAAAAAAAAAAAATAGGGCCTCAGCAGTTTGCATAGAGCCTTGCTAAATTGCTGAGGCTGGCTATGAACCTGTGATCCTTCTGTCTTGGCCTCCCAAATACTGGGATTACAAGTATGCACCATCACGCCTAGCTCCTATAGATTTTAAGAAATTAGATATAATTCACATGTTATAAAATCCATTTTTGGAGCCGGGCGTGGTGGCGCACGCTTGTAATCCCAGCACTCGGGAGGCTGAGACCAGAGGATCCGGGTTGGCAGCCAGCCTCAGCTACCTAGTGAGGCACTCCACAACTTAGTGAGACCCGGTTTCAAAATAAAGAATAAAAGATAGAGCTGGGGGTATAGCTCGGAGGTAGAATGCCCCTGAGTTCAATCCCCAGTACCGCAAAAATAAATAAATAAAAAAAATCCATTTTTAGTTGTGTATAATTCAGTGATTTTTTTTAAAAAAAAAGTATACGTACAGAGTGGTAACCATCACCACTATTGAATATCAGAATATTTTCATCACCCCCGAAAGAAACTCTGTACCCATCAATAGTCTATCCCCACTTGTCTTCTCCTCCTAGTCTCTGGCAACCATTAATCTACTTTCTGCCATGGATTCTGGACATTGCATTTAAATGCACATATTATGTAACCCTTTTCCTGCTTTCAGTTATTTTGGTTTCAAGGTTCATTAATGTTGTAGCATAAAAGTTTTGTTTTTTTGGTGTTGGGGATTGAACCCAGGGCCTCATGCATAGCAGGCGAGTGTACCACTATGCCACATCCCCAGCCCCCATAGCATGTTTAAATATGTCATTCCTTTGGATGGCCAAGCAGTATTTTATTGTATAGAAATACCACATTTTGTGCATCTGTTTATCAGTTGATTCATATTTCATTTATACTTTTTGGCTATTATGAAAACTTTTGCTGTGAACATTTGTGTACACTTTTTTGTGTGGACATAGGTTTTTGATTTTCTTGTGTATATACCTAGAAGTAGATTTACTTGGTCATATGGTAACTTTATGTTTAACTTTTTTTTTTTTTTTTTTTGTGGTACTGGGGATGGAACCCAGGGGCATTCTACCTCCGAGCTACATTCCCAGCCCCAATTTTTATTCTTTATTTCAAAACAGGGTCTCACTAAGTTGCAGAGGTCCTCACTAAATAGCTGAGGCTGGCTGCAAACCCAGATCCTCCATCTCAGCCTCACAAGTACTGGGATTACAAGCCAGCGCCCCCACACCCAGATTATGTTTAACTTTTTTGATGAACTACCAGACTGTTTTCTAAAATTGATACATCATCTTTACAATTCCAGTTCTGGTGTATGAGAGGTTGTTTCCCTGTTTCTTGCAGTACTTGTGATTGTCTTCTTTAATTAATACCATTCTGGTGGATGTATACTGACTATTGTGATTTTGGTTTACATTTCTCTACTGATTAATGTTGAGCATGTTGTCTGTGTTTATTGGCTGTAAATTTTCTTTGGTGAAACACCTATTCTTGCCCATTTTATTTTATTGTGGTACTGGGGATTGAACCCAGGGGCATTCTACCTCTGAGCTATACCCCCAGTCCTATTGTTTATTCTTTTTTTGTGTGTGTGATACCGGGGATTGAACCCCCAGCCCTATTTTTTATTCTTTATTTTGAAACAGGGCCTCACTAAGTAGCTGAGGCTGGCCATGAACCCGGGTCCTCCAGTCTCGGCCTCCTAAGTACTGGGATTACAAGCGTGAGCCACCATGCCTGGCTTATTCTTTATTTTGAAAAAGAGTCTCATTAAGTTGCAGAGAGCCTCACTAAATAGCTGAGGCTGGCCATGATCTTGGATCCTCCTGTCTCAGCCTCCCAGGTACTGGGATTACACGTGTGCACCACCACGCCTAGCTCCTATTTTATTTATTTGGAAACAAGGTCTCATTAGGTTGGTGAAAATCTCACTATTTGCCGAGGCTGTCCTTGAACCTGCGATCCTCCAGTCTCAGCCTCCCAGGTACTAGGATTACAAGCGCGCACCACCACACTTGGCTTCCTTGCCCATTTTAAAATCAGGCTTTTTTTTTTTTTTTTTAAATCAAGTTCTAAGAGTTCTTTTTATATCTTGGATACCAGATTCTTGTCATATAGATGATTTGCAGATATTTTCTAGGTTCTTCCCAATGGTATCCTTCAAGCACAAACACTTATAATGGAGTTTTAAAATGAATTTATTTATCTATTGTTTTCTTTTGTTACTTGTGGTTTTGATGTCATATCTATGAATCCATTGCCTAATTGAAGGTCATAAAGATTTGCTCTTTTTTTTTTTTGTGGTACTGTGGATTGAACCTAGAGACATTCTACCTTCAAGTTATATCCCCAGCCCGATTTTATTTCTTGTTTGAAAATGGGGTCTCACTAGGTTGATGCGAATCTCACTACTTGCTTAGGTTATCCTCAAACCTGTGATACTCCTGTCTCAGCCTCCCAAGTACAAGGATTACAGGGATGTGCCACCATGCCTGGCTGAGATTTAGTCTTTATAAAGAATCAATGTGTGGGAATTTGTAAGCCTTAGAAAAAGAAATACTTACCAGAAAGTGGAAAATTAATCTTCCATTTACTTTTTTTTTTCTTTTGCAGTACTAGGGATGGAACCTGGGGGCATTCTACCTCTGAGCTACACCCCCAACCCTATTTTTTTATCCTTTATTTTTATTTATTTATTTATTTGTTTATTTATTTATTTACAAACTAATCCAGTTGTCCAGTTGGCTAGTTTTCACTTGGGCACATTTTTTTTTTTTTTTTTTTTTTTTTTTTGCAGTACTGGGGATTGAACTCTGGAGCATTCTACCTCCGAGCTACACCTCCAGCCCTATTTTTTATTCTTTATTTTGAAACCGAGTCTCACTAAGTTGCGGAGTGCCTTACTAGGTAGCTGAGGCTGGCCGCGAACTTGGGATCCTCTGGTCTCAGCCTCCCGAGTGCTGGGATTACAAGCGTGCGCCACCACTCCCGGCTCAAATCAGGAGTTTATGACAGAAACAAAATAGCAGTAGCTAAAGTATATGTGGAGCTTCTAAGGGCTTCACAAATATCAACTGCTTTCATTCTCACAACCCTGTGAATTAGGTGTGTTTGGAATCCTTGTGTTAGAGGTGAAGAGCAAGAGGGACAGAAAGGTTAAAGCACCTGCTCAAGGGCGCCATCTGGGAACTGGCAGAGCTGAGTAGTCCAGCTCTAGAATCTGCACTGTCACTGTGTTCTTAGGTAATCTCTGGAGAGACACATTGAGATAGTACAAATGTTCTTTTTCTTACTAAACTTTGACCCAGGAGTTTTTTGCATTCTTTGATGATGCTTACCTAAATTAGATAATAGCTTGGTAGCTGCAAATAGATTGTTAAAATTTCAGCCAGGAGTAGTAGCACGTACTTGTAATCTAGTACTTGGGAGGCTGAGACAGGAGGATCTTAGGTTCATTAGCCAGCCTCAGCACAACTTAGTGAGGCCCTCCACAACTTAGTGAGACCCTGTTTCAAAATAAAAAATAAACCAGGACTGGGGTGTAGCTTTGAGGTAGGATGCCCCTGAATTAAATTACCACAAAAACAAAAGTAAACAAACATGCGCGTGCACACACACACAGAAAAAAACAATAAACAATTCTAAGGATTTCAGGCTTAGTGTTCCCAAGAGAGATTTCTTGAATAGTGACAATTATAGAATATTTTGTTGTTGGGTACTTACATCATGGCTTTAATCATTTTTATGATCTTTAGGTTCATGTACTGGACAGACTGGGGAGAAGTGCCAAAGATAGAACGTGCTGGAATGGATGGGTCAAGTCGTTTCATCATAATAAACACTGAGATTTACTGGCCAAATGGGCTGACTTTGGATTATGAGGAACGGAAGCTTTACTGGGCAGATGCAAAGCTCAATTTCATCCACAAATCAAACCTAGATGGAACAAATCGGTAAGATTATCATATAAGTTGTTTTCTTCTTTTAAATTTAAGAAAATCCATATGGGCTTCACATATTTAAGTATAAAGCCTGTTTTTTCCTAAGAAATGAGTGTAATTTTGGCTGAGTGCTAGAGAGGAAGAATAGACTTTTAGTTTTGTCTTTAAAAAGGTAATTACATTTCTCATCCATTGTGGTAGCTTTTATAATTTATGGACTGTATTTTCTCTTTTCTTGCTTTCAGCTAACTTAATTCTATAGTCGTTTTCAACCAGGGATAGTATTTCTACTTCATCCAGAGTGTTTGGAAATGTGTGGTGAATTTTGGATAACCCAGTGACTAGAAGAGCTCCTAGCATTTTAGTTCCTTGGGAAACTAGGGATGCTAAATATCTTACAGTGTGCTGGACATCCAATACAATAGTGTTTTTCACTCAAGATTACCAACTTGCTTACTATATCTTTGTATTAGAACAGGATGTCTTTCTTTGTATAACAAGAATACCTGAGATTGGGTGTAATTTATAAAGAAAAGAGGTTTGTGTTAAGCATGGTGGCACACATCTGTAATCCAAACAACTCTGGAGGCTAAGGCAGGAGGATAACAAGTTTGAGGCCAGTCTGGGTAACTTAGTGAGATCCTGAAAGGGTTGGGATGTAGCTCAGTGGTGGAGTGCTTGCCTAGCATGCACAGTAGTCCCTCTCCCACAAAAAAGGGGGAGAGAATAAAAGAGGGGGTTTATTTTGGCTCATGGTCTAATGACTAAGAAGTCCATGATTGGCGGTCATATCTGACAAGGTGTACCATAATATGGCAGAAAAAGCAATAAGTCAAGCAGGCATGGTCAGAAGAGAGGAGGGGGACACAGGAGGCCAGAGACTTTGTAGTAACTTCCTCTGGTGATAACTCATTTACTCTCCTGGAAACTTTGTTCATCCCTCCATGAAGGTGGAGCTCCCCATGACCCAAACACTTCTTACAGGCCCTGCCCTCTCGGTACTGTTACATTGCTGGTTAAATTTCAACATGAGTTTGGATGGGGCACAAACTACACCAGACCATAGCACAGGGGTTAGCCAGCTTTTTCTGTAAAGGCCCAGATATTAAATATTTTAGACTTTGTAGGCCTTGGGATCTCTTGTTCAACTAACTACTTACCTCTGCTACCTCTTGTATTTTGAGAGCACATATAGGTAATGCATAAAGGGATGGGCATGGACATGTTCTAGTAAACCATTATTTATAAAATAGTGCCAGGCATGGTGGCACATGCTTGTAATCCCAGTACTTGGGAGGCTGAAACAGGAGGGTTGCAGGTTTGACGCCAGCCCCATTATCTAGCAAGGCTTTCAGCAACCTAGCGAGACCCTGTTTCCAAATAAGAAATGAAATTAGGCTGGGGGTGTAGCTCAGAAGTAGAATGCTTCTGGGTTCAATTCCCAGTCCCCCCCCCCAAAAAAAAACAATCAAACAAACAAACAAAAACAAGCCTCCGGGCTGAAGTTTTTGAAGTTTGATGACCCTGGAATAAGAACACCTACTGCATGTGTCCTGTGTCATATATCCCAGTATTCAAGGAAGACAAAGACTAATACAGATAAAAGGAATTTCTTCTCAGATCATGTTGAGAGGTGTGTGTGTGTGTGTGTGTGTGTGTGTGTGTGTGTTACTGGGGATTGAACCGAGGGGCATTGTACCCCCAGATTACACCCCTGGCTTCTATTTTTTATTCTTTATTTTAAAACAAGGTCTCACTAAATTGTAGAGGGACTCATTGGGTAGCTGAGGCTGACCACGAACCTGTGATCCTCCTGTTTCAGCCTCCCAAGTACTGGGATTACAAGCGTGTGCCACCACACTTGGCTCATGTTTAGATTTTTTTTTTTCTTTTGTGATACCAGGGATTGAACCCAGGGGCATTCTACCTCCAAGCTACACTCCCAGCCCTAGTTTTTACTCTTTATTTTGAAACAGGGTCTCCCTAAGTTATGAAGGGTCTCACTAAGTAGCTGAGGCTGGCCATGAACCCACGATCCTCCTGTCTCAGTCTCCCAAGTACTGGGATTACAAATGTGTGCCACCACACCTGGCTTCATGTTTAAATTTTTAAAGATACTTTGTATTTACTTGTATGTGGGGTTTTGTTGGTCTCATTCTAAAACTATCAGAGGTGAGTTGTAAGGAGTTGAAAGATTATTAGATTATTCAAAGTACAAACTTGTAAGATCTCTAAATTATGTAACCTTTAAAGAATTTAATTAAAATAAACTTTGTTATGGAGTATTTTTTGTCTTGTTTCAAAAAAGTGAAATGACTTACAACATGATGGTTTAAAAATGTTTAAAAGTACATATATGGTGAATATTAAAACATAATTTTTGTTTTTCAACTTTGAATTTGGTGAGAGATTCTAGGAGGGGGGGAGAGTTACTGCCATGTCTTAAAAAAAAAATGTTTTTTTTTTTTAAACCAAAATTGACAGAAATTAAGTAGCAAATCCAAAACTATAGTTTAAAAGTTGACTATAAAATTAACCTTGGGCATTTGAAAATGCAAACCACCAATAGCCACAAAACTTCCATGGTGTAAAGAGCAGAGTGAATTAACATCGTGTCTCATGGGAATTGTAACTAGGGAATTGTCAGATAGCCTCAACTATTTGCTGAAGAAAGTGGCGGTCTGTTTTAAAAGTAGCAGTGAGCCGGACATGTGGCACACACTTGTAATCCCAGTACTTGGGAGGCTGAGACAGGAGGATTGCAGGTTCATGTCCAGCCTCAGTTATTTAGTGAGACCTTTTGCAACTTAGTGAGACGTTGTTTAAAAAAAAAATAGGGCTGGGGATGTAGTTCAGAGGTAGAATGCCCCTGGTTTCAATACCCAATACCGCAAAAAAAAAAAAAAAAAAGAAAGGGCATTGAAATAAAAGGGTGTGAAGTGGCCCACTCCAGTATCAGGCAAATTCAGTATGTGTGGTAGGGACAGAAGAAGCCAGAGCAGCCTGGCCCCACTGACCTCTCAAAATGGGCATGCCAGAGTTCTCATCCAGGATAGGACACCATGCTGAGTAGTAGAACCAAAATTAAGTAGGATGGTAGAATCAAAACTGTGGGAATAGAGAGGAATGAGACAGGAAGGAAAGAAGGTTCAGAGGATAGGGAGTGAAACAGTTAGGAGATCTTAGAAACCAAGCCATCATGTTTTTGAACATTACATGAAAAAACCAGAGGAAGAGATTCTGTGAAGTCGTTAGGAAAACTACTTTGAACATCACTTTGTTGTAAAAGGTTAAGAAAACTAATTTTATGCAGACATGAGGATCAGAAAAGTATCAGGATAAAGTCTCATTTGCAGTTAATGCAAAGGAAAAAAGAATAAGGAACTAAATCCCAGAAAAACATGACCATAGAAGGGATTGAACATCTGTTTCAAACTGTGCCAAAAGTGGAAAACTAACCCAAATTAGCAAAGTTCAGAAATGAGATGACAACACTCAGGAAAGAAGTAGAAATAAAAGAAAAAAGCAGCCTGATGCAAGGTGGCTCACACCTGTAACCTCAGGTACACAGGAGGCTGAGGGAAGAGGATCGTAAGTCTGAGGCTAACCTTGGCAGCTTAGCAAGACCTTGTCTCAAAAGGAAAAAACAAGCCAGGTGTGATGGGCACGCTTGTAATCCCAGCATTTGGGAGGCTGAGACTGGAGGATCCAGGTTCGCAGCCAGCCTCAGCTACCTAGTGAGGCACTTCGCAACTTAGTGAGACTCGGTTTCAAAATAAAGAATAAAAAATAGGGCTGGGGGTGTAGCTCGGAGGTAGAATGCCCCTGAGTTCAATCTCCAGTACCACAAAAAACAACAACAAAAGGAAAGAACAAAAAAAATTAGGGGGAAGCTAGATGTGGTGGCACACACTTGTAATCTCTGTACTTGAGAGGCTGAGACAGGAGGATCACAGGTTCGAAGACAGCCTCAGCAAGTAGTGAGGCTCTCATTAACCTAGTGAGACCCTGTTCCCAAATAAGTAAAATCGGACTAGGGATGTAGCTTGAAGGTAGAATGCCTCTGGGCTCAATCCTCAGTACCACCCAAAAATAATAAATAAAAAACATAAATAAATAAATAAATAAATATGGGGGAAAAGAAAACTAAACTAGATAGGACACAAGGATGAATAAACAGAAAAGGGTGATAAATAGAGGCTGGGAAGGAGTTAAAAAAAAAACAAAACAAACAAAACCCTACGGAAACCATCCTTAAAAAGACCTATGGAAGATCTGTTAGACTTATAACAACTGTGCTAAAGATTCTCAAAGAACTAAAGGAAGATCTGGAGAAAGTCAAGAAAATGATGAATTCAAACAAAATGGAAATGTTAGCAGAGACAAAGCAACCAAAAAGGAAATTCTGGAATTGCAAAGTAAAATAACTAAAATAAAAAATGCATTACATAGACAAAGGCAGATTTGAGCAGGTAAAAGAATCAGTGAAGAAGAGTGAAGAAAAGTAAGCACAGAAAGAGAAGAGAGAAAGAATGAGGCACAGGGGCCTTTTGAAAATGTAATGACTAAAAACTCCCCAAATTTGATAAAGCAAGAAGCTCAATGAACTCCAAGTTAGAGGAACTGAGAGACCTACATTTAAGACTCAAGCTCACAAAATCCAAAGATAGAGGATCTTAAAAGCAGCGAGTGAGAAGTGACTTGTCATATACAAGGGAGCCTCAATTATTAGATGATGAGCAGATGTCTCACCAGAAACTGGTGGCCAGAAGGCATGATGGCTAATATACTTCATTGTTTCTTATTCTGCTTCAGCTCTTCCTTTTGTTTTGTGGAAGGCTAACCAATTTTACTAAATTAGTTACCCTAAGTCTCTTTGGTTAGCTGGTTCCCTGTTATGTCTAACTATTTTAATAACAGAAAACAGTTTTTCTTTCCTTAGTAATTGAGAATTGCTTTTATTTGTATGTTGACACATGTATATAATGTACAGTGTATATAATAAAGGGCCAGAAAAATATACTTCATGTATATTATATATATATATATATATATATTTGTCTATTTCCAAATTTTTATTTCCTTCCTTCCTTTGTCCTGGAGAGATTGAACTTGGGCACTCTACCACTGAGCTACACCTCGGTTCTTTTTATATTTTATTTGGAGACAGGGTCTTCCTGCTTTAGCTTCTGAGTGGCTGGCATTGCAAGCGTGTACTACCACGCCTGGTGGCTGCCAGATTTTTGTAGTGAAAATGCATACATGCTTTCCTTTCATAATGAGGAAGGTAATTATTTTGGAAAAAAAAGAATTTAAATGCCAGAGTTGGCTAAAATGGTTTAGGTCCTTTTATGCATCTCTCTTGTTTCTTTCTACTACATACTCTTATTAACTTTACTTGCCCATAACTTTCTTTTTCTCTTTTTGGTATTGGGGATTGAATCCAAGGACATTCTACTTCTGAGCTGTATCCGTAGCCCTTTTTATTTTTTATTTTGAAACGGTGTCTTGCTAAGTTGCTGAGTCTGGCCCCATCATCTTCTTTAACACAGTGCTTTCCCTCACGTAAGACCCAGTTAGATGTTTGAGACACTGTTTAAGCCTTCTCTCCAGTTCAGTATTGGTTTTTCTTTTTATTGGTTGTTATGTTAAGACTTTTTTAGAGAGTATATTCTAAATAGATACAAGTTCTTCATTGTAATGTTTTTTTTTCAACATATTCTTGATGATTTCCTTTTTTTTTTGGTGGTGGTGTTGAACATTGAACCCAGGGGCTCTCTATCTCTGAGCTGTACCCCCAGCCCCCCCCCCCCCTTTTTTTTTAAAACAGGGTCTCATTGCTGAGGCAGGCCTTGAACCTGTGATCCTCCTATCTCAGCCTCCCAAGTACTGAGATTATAGGTCTGGCTTAATAGCATCTTTTGAAGTGCAACTTTTTTATTTTGATTAGATTCAATTTATTAATTTTTTCTTTTATTGAAATTGCTTTTGGTACCCTCAGAAATCTGTGCCTAACCCAGCGTGGTAAGCATTTACTCTTTTATGCTTTCCTTTAAGAGTTTTATTGATCTCTTACATTTAGATCTATGATCCATTTTGACATTTTTGTGACAATTCTTACATTCTTATAAAATTTATCACCATGTATTCTGATGGTATCTGGAGTCAATACCATCAGAAATAATATTAATTTATATGTATTGTTTTTATAACAAAACTGTCATTTCAATTTATATCTATATAATTAAGTTAATAAAATTTATTTTTAATTGCTAGTTTCTCAAAATGCAATTTAATTTTGTGTATGGATCTTGTGTTCTGTGATCTTATTGAATTTATAGGTTTAGGAGGCTTTAAATTTTTTTTTCTAGCATATTCTGCCTTCAGAATCATACCATTTATGAATAATGGCAGTTTACTTTCCCTTTTTCAGTCTGTATGCATTTTTTTCCTGATTGCATTGGCTACTCTAGTAAAACGTTGGATAGGAGGCATCCTTGTTTCCTTCCCTGTCTCAAGGGAAAAGCATTCAGCTCTCTTTTGCATTGAGCATGATGCAGAAGGCGTGCATCAGGTTGAGGAACATCCTTTCTCTTCCTAGTTTATTGACTTTTTTTTTTTAACCTTGAATGGCTATTGGATTTCATCCAGTGTTTTTCCCTCCTGTGCCTGTAAAATGGTTTATTTTTATTTTACGAACATGGTAGTTACATTAGTTTTTGTGTGTGTGTGTGTGTGTGGTACTGGGGATTGAACTTGGGCATTCTACCTCCGAGCTACATGCCCAGTCCTATTTTTTATTCTTTGTTTTGAAACAGGGTCTCACTAAGTAGATGAGGCTGGTCAGGAACCTGGATCCTCTGGTCTCAGCCAAGTACTGTGATTACAAGCATGTGTCACCACACCCGACTTGCAATAATTTGTTTTTAGTTCTTAAACCTATCTTACATTTCTAGGATAAAGTCTACTTGGTCAAGTTTATAATTTGTTTTATAGGCTGTTATATTTGGATTTCTTATATTCTGTTGAAGATTTTCCCACCCCTTCCCCCCTCTTGCTTCTCCTCCACCCTTTTCTCCTCCCCCTCTTCCTGGACATAGCTTGTGTTTCTAGAGGAGAACCAGGAGGCAGGCCTACTTGGTAATCGAAGCCAGAGATAGGAAGATGAAGACTATGTGTATATATATATATATCTGCTTTCAGGAAGAAGTCACTATTGGCTAGACAAATCAGTAAAGGATTTATGAATGATAACCTTCTTAGCTCTGCTTTTTGTTCTGTCTTATATACTTTCCATTTTTTTTTTTTTAATTCAGGGGCATTCTACCTCCGAGCTATACCCCCAACTCTATTTTTTATTCTTTATTTTGAAACAGGTTCTCACTAAGTTGCAGAATGCCTCACTAGGTAGCTGAGGCTGGCCGAGAACCCCAGATCCTCTGGTCTCAGCCTCCCAAATGCTGGGATTACAAGCGTGTGCCATCATGCCTGGCTCTATACTTTTCATTTAAAACATTTAAATTTATCAAGCATTCAGTAAGTATTTAACAAGAACACCTAAAGTATACACATCACATGAGATCCTAGGAATATACATAAGCCAAAGCCTCTGCTCTAAAAATGGTTATCAGTTACAGAGTTGTTGAGCAAGTAAACATTTATACAATTCTCCATTAACGTATGCAAACCTAAAAGAAGAAAAGTAACTTAGCATGCAGGGAAGATTAAAGAAGGCTGTGAAAAAGGAGTGACTTTTAAATAGCGTTAGTATAGTGTTATTGATTTTAATAAGCTGTTCATTTTTAAAACTACATGAAATGTTCACATTATGAAATATGTTTATCAAAAGTGTTAAAATATTGAAGATGTATATCCTAAAATTGAGGACTTATTTATGAAGTGTTAATGTTACCAAGCATAGTGCAGAATGGCTTTTGCTTTGTTATCATTTAATCTTGGGGGGACTCTGGATAGATTATCATCTTCCATTTTCAGATGAGGAAAGCGAATCTTGGAGAAGCGGTGTTAAGTAGAAATCCGAAATCCTGGGGGCATTTATACTCAGCTCTATCTGGTTTCTAATTCTTTGCTTTCAGTCAGAGCACACACATGCAAATTATAACATTTAGGGAGGGATTTTGCTTTACCCATCTGTTGGTTTTCCTATGTGTAGTTCATTAGAGTGAGTTTTAACTTTTTATTTAAAGAAATACAAATGACTAGCCGGGCGTGGTGGCGCACGCTTGTAATCCCAGCATTCAGGAGGCTGAGACCGGAGGATCCGGGTTCGCAGCCAGCCTCAGCTACGTAGTGAGGGGCACTCCGCAACTTAGTGAGACTCGGGTTCAAAATAAAGAATAAAAAATAGGGCTGGGAGTGTACCTCGGAGGTAGAATACCCTGAGTTCAATACCCAGTACCGCCAAAAAAAAAAAAAAAAAAAAAAAAAAATACAAATGACTTAAAAGCTTTTTTTTCTCCAAAGTTTTTCAAAGATCTGGACATCTAATTTGTAGTTCTTAAGGATGGTTGGTCAACTGCTATACAACTTAACTTAGTTTTTACTATTCTTTATTTTTCATTTGGATTACTTGTCTGTCTTGGCATCTTCTCAGAACTCTGTCTTTGTGTCATACCATAAAGAATTTTGAGCCAGGTGTGGTAGCATTTCTCCAATTTCAGTATGTGGGAAACAGATATAGGAGATCACAGGTTTGAAGCCAGCCTCAGCAACTTAGCAAGACTGTATTTCAAAATAAAAAAATGAAATGGACTAGGGGTGTCACTCAGAGATAGAATGCTCCTGGGTTCAATCAACAGTACCAAAAAAAGAAAAACAAAAAATTTTTTTGGAGGCTTTAGTGTAATATATTTAAAATTGGACTTACACTATGATACAACTCCTATAAATAATCTAGTGACTTTAATTAATTTAGTAAAAGCCATCCATGTAAAAAGAGAAGAAGGTACTTTAGCAGTACCTTGTGACAGTCATTTTAAAGAAATGAGAAGGAAAAGTAATCTGGGGAAGAGAGAATTAATGAAAATGAAAGGAGAAAATTGTGATGATGTGGGCTGGCAGAGTGGGTATGAGGCTCAAAATATAAAGTTTGTTTGGTAAACTAGTCATGCTAATTTTTAAATAAATTTGACCTGAATTTGTGACTCTTTAGGCTAGGTCCATTTCATGTCCAATAACAGATATTAATTTTTTTTACAAAAATGTTATTGCTCTTTAATTTAATATACTAGTAATCTGTTAGATATCAGAGATACTGAAGTAACTTCACAGACCTAAAAATTGAATTATCTTCCTTGATGTATATTCTTCATTTTCTTACATAGTTATTTCCTGCTTTCTTCCTTCCTTCCTCATAGACTAAGCTATTAGAAAACTTGCATTTATGAAAATATCAAAACATTTATTTTCTTGAATAGTATTTTGACTCAAAATATGATTTATTATTTTAGAACATGTTCTAATTATATAACTGACACTGCAAAAAATCTGTCCCTTGAGTATACTCTTTCTGCTTTTCCTTTTATATAATAATGTGTTGCTTACAAAATTTCTGTGTCTGCTTTATCTCCTGAAAGTATCTGCTGGTAGCAGGACTTCCTGTTGGCTGCCTGAATTGGGGAGGTTAAATAACAATATAGCAGAAAAGCCAGATGAGATGATTATTTGCTGGAGGTTTGCAGGGAGAGGTCTACCTGAATGTCATTTTAGCCTTCATGTCTGTTTTCACTAGCATTTATTAAAACCACAAGAAGTGATTAAAGAAGCAGGTTCAGATTCTTTGTTCTTCCACATCAAGAAAGGATAAACCTATTGCTGATTTTTATCTACTTCCTAGTACTAGCTGTAACCCCTGGGGTTTTCTTTTCTTTTTTTTTTTTTTTATTTTCGGTACTGGGGATGGAACCCAGGGGCATTCTACCTCCGAGCTATATCCCCAGCCCTATTTTTTTTATTCTTTATTTTGAAACCGAGTCTCACTAAGTTGCGGAGTGCCTCACTAAGCAGCTGAGGCTGGCCGCGAACCCGGATCCTCTGGTCTCAGCCTCCCGAATGCTGGGATTACAAGCGTGCGCCACCACGCCCAGCTCCCCTGGGGTTTTCTTTATTGCACACCTTTTTCCTGATGATACAAGTTAATGTGAATGGTTGGAAGATGTTAGTCCACAGACAGTAGTTGAGGAGTAGGAATCGATAACACTAGTGCTGCCTATCACTTTCTCTGTCTGGGGGTTTATGGTGAACATGGGGCCTGCTGCCAAGTTAGAGACCATTCTAAAATGCTTGGGGGTTTTGGACATCTTGAAAACATATTTGAATTTATCATAAGATTTATTTTATTTATTTATTTATTGTGGCACTAGGGATTGAACCCAGGGGCATTCTATATCTGAGCTACATACTCAGCCCTTTTTTTTGGTACTGAGGATTGAACCCAGAGTCATTCTACCTCCAAGTTATACCCCCAGCCCGATTTTATTTCTTATTTGGAAACAGGGTCTCACTAAGTTGCAGAGAACCTGGCTAAGTTGCTGAGGCCAGCTTTGAACCTGTGATTCTCCTGTCTCAGCCTCCCAAGTACTGGGATTACAAGCATGCACCACCACGCCTGGCCCTATTTTTTATTCTTTATTTTGAAACAAGGTCTCACTAAGTTGCAGAGAGCCTCACCTAAGTAGCTGAGGCTGGCTGTGAACCTGCGATCCTCCGGTCTCAGCCTCCCAAGTACTGGGATTACAAATGCGCTACCATGTCTGGCCATAAGTATTATTTTTTATATATGTATTTGACCCAAGGCATATGATGCTCAGAATTTGTATGTGTTAATGTGAACTACGGCCATTTTAAGGGGAGCAATGATGTTATGATAAAAGAATAATTAAAAATAAGTTTGCATTTTTGTTTTTGTGTTAATAGACAGGCAGTGGTTAAAGGCTCCCTTCCACATCCCTTTGCCCTAACGTTATTTGAGGACACATTGTACTGGACTGACTGGAATACACACTCTATCTTGGCTTGCAACAAGCATACTGGCGAGGGTCTGCGTGAAATCCATTCTAACATCTTCTCTCCCATGGATATACATGCCTTCAGCCAGCAGAGGCAGCCAAATGGTAAGTGATCTTGATTTTCAAATTGCAAGTTGGAACAGCTTTGTAGCACTCTGATGTCTGACTTTAGTGAGGGTCAGGCGGAGGAAGGACATATCTGAAGGTAGTAGGCGAGAAGTAAAAGAGAGAAAACATGGAAGTATGACTCAGGTTAAATAGTAGCCTGAACCGTGTGTGACCCTCTACTTGTCACCAGAGTCTACTTTGCTCTTTGCTTAGGGCACGAGCATGGGAGTGGAGAAAAAGAGAAATAAATAAAAAGAAAAAAAAAAAAAAGTTGAGGTAACTCATTTGCTTTTACACAAACACATTTTTTTGTTGTTTTTCCTGTTATTTCTGTGTATTCACATAAGTGTTTAACAAACACTTTTCTTGAACAGAAACTTACATTACTCTAGTATTATTTAGTTTTGCTTCTATTTTGGTCATCCTTTACAATGATTTGAGCTGTGTCTGTGCTGACAATAATTCCTCGTAAGAGAGGAATGAAATTAGGTTTAAAAGGAATATGAGAATGTTAAGTGTTTGGCATTTGTGTGTAAATAAATGTCTGGCATGTGTCTGAGTGTATTTCAGATTGGGTTCTGGAGCCAAAAATGAAGAGCTTTTGAATCATATGATACTTTGTATTAGCTCTTTCCATTTAGGGGGGAGGTAATCAAATATTGGAAGTGTTATATTGGAAACTGATTATCATGAGCCCATTAAAATTTTTTTTTTTTTTTTTTTTTTTTGCGGTACTGGGGGTTGAACTCAGGGGCATTCTACCTCTGAGCTATACCCCCAGCCCTATTTTTTTTATTCTTTATTTTGAAACCGAGTCTCACTAAGTTGAGGAGTGCCTCACTAGGTAGCTGAGGCTGGCCGCGAACCTGGATCCTCCGGTCTCAGCCTCCCGAATGCTGGGATTACAAGCGTGCGCCACCACGCCTGGCTGAGCCCATTAAAAATTTATAAAATATATGTGTGAGTAATTTTTTGTGAAAAAGCAAATATTATACACTCATGATTTTTTTAGTCTCATGAGTAGCCCCAAGAAGAAGATTTTCCCTCTGTGTTTTATTGTTTTTTGTTTTTGCAATACTAGAGATTGAACCCAGGAGCACTCTACCTTCAAGCTACATTCCCAGCCTTATTTTGAAACAGTATCTCACTAAGTTGTGGAGAGCCTCACTAAGTAGCTGAGGCTGGCCACAAATCTGCTATCCTCCTGTCTCAGCCTCCCAAGTACTGGCATTACAAGCATGTGCCACCACGCCCAGCTATGTGTATGTTATTTTAATGGTACACTTGATCCTTTAGTTTTATTAAAGGAGTTTGAGAATTTGCAGTTGTCTTTGATGTTGTCCCTTTTTTAAAAATCTCTCATGCTATATTGGTCTGCATCTTACGTTGATTTTTTTCCTATGAATATTATTTGAATACATCCATTTCCATATTCTCTTTTTTTATTTTTACTTTTTGTACTGGGATTGAACCCAGAGCATTTCTTTCTACCTCTGAGCTATACCCTCAGCCCTTAATATTTTTTTATTTTGAAACTGGGTCTTGCTAAGTTGCTGAAGGACTTGCCAAGTTGCTGAGGCTGGGCTCAAACGTGTGATCTTCATCTCTCTGCTTCCCAAGTACTGGGATTATAGGATGTGTCTCTTTTCTTTTCTTTCCCCTTTCTCTCTCTCTTTCTTTCTTTGCGGTCTGGGGATGATTGAACCTAGGGACATTCTACCTCTAAACTATACCCTCAGCCCTATTTTTTAATTTATTTTTGAAACAGGGTCTCACTAAGTTGCAGAGGGCCTCACTAAGTAGCTGAGGTTGGCTGTTGGCTGTGAACCTGTGATCCTCCTGTCTCAGCCTCCCAAGTACTGGGATTACAAGCTTGTGGCACCATTCCCACCTCATTTCCATGTTTTCTACGAATTTGCTAATACGTTTCTCTGCTTTTAAATTTTCCCTCTTTTAACCAGTTGTGCTTCTCTCTTTGTGCTAATCCTTCCAAGGCACAACTTTTCAACATTCTTATTGCTTTTCTTGGCTTTCAGTACCTCCTGCTACAGTGTGTTCTCATCTTTTCTGCTCCTTCATCTTTAGTTCTATTAGTCA
Organism: Graphiurus murinus; assembly: GCA_004027655.1. Lineage (NCBI taxonomy): Eukaryota > Metazoa > Chordata > Mammalia > Rodentia > Gliridae > Graphiurus > Graphiurus murinus. The sequence goes on along the minus strand of PVLC010001921.1, from coordinate 50,840 downwards.
GTGGAAGCTGTATCCTTCAGTTACACCGCTCACCTATTGTCTCACCCGATGTATAGCCTCCAAGCTCTATTCATAAGGCTTGACTACACTTGAATGTCCTATCTGTTCTTCCAGTCCTTGAATGTTTCTGCCATGTCCTACATACTCTGAAATCTTTCTTCAATTCTTTCAACCACAGTGATGTATTTTGACTCTATACTTACTTGTAGTTTTAGTGTACAAGATTGCATTTAGTTTCATCTTTCTGTCTTGTTTTCTTATTCTATTGTTTGTTGATTTTGCCTTATGGATTAGATTGTGAGCTCGTTAAGGGCAAAGGTCTCTCTGCTGCCTTAGTTTTTGTTTATTCCTCTTTGGACATAAAATGTGTAGTAAATTCTTACTGATTAATTCCTTTCCTTGCAGATGGTTTGGTGTCCGAACACTTGGATAACATTTGGTAATAATTGTGGTTTATCACAGTTGCTCATGCTCTGGTTGTTAACCTTGGTGTACCTAGAGTAAGGGAGGTCATCCACCTCAGTGTGTTAATCATTGTGATTTATATTTGACAGCTACAAATCCATGTGGAGTTGATAATGGGGGCTGCTCCCATTTGTGTTTGATGTCTCCAGTCGAGCCTTTTTATCAGTGTGCGTGCCCAACTGGGGTCAAACTCCTGGAGAATGGAAAAGCCTGCAAAGACGGTAAGATAATAGCGCCCAAGAAGGGAGAGTGCATGAGAGGAACGGAAGCCTTTGTGGATTGGTCTGTGTCTGTGTAGTGAGCTCCACACGTGTAGTGCTTTGGGACACTGGGGAGTCACAAGTGGTTATCTAGCCAGAGTGTTTGTGTTTTATTACATCTTTTGAATGTTATTTTATAAGTTTAATATTTTAAGTAGCATACTACTTGGGGGGAAAATTAGGTACTATTTCTGTTCTTTATCAAATTTATAATTACTGATACCCTATTTGATTCCTGTGGAAATGAGTATTATAAGCCATAAAAATGTATTTTTAAGAGTTGGACGTGGTGGCGCACGCTTGTAATCCCAGCATTCGGGAGGCTGAGACCGGAGGATCCGGGTTCGCGGCCAGCCTCAGCTACCTAGTGAGGCACTCCGCAACTTAGACCTGGTTTCAAAATAAAGAATAAAAAATAGGGCTGGGGGTATGGCTGGGGGTGTAGCTCGGAGGTAGAATGCCCCAGAGTTCAATCCCCAGTACCGCCAAAAAAAAAAAAAATGTATTTTTAACAGTAGGTAGCACTTGTAAATAAAGAATCTCTGTGGAGGGAAAAATGTTTATTAAGCTGTTAGTGGGATAGATATATTTTCTAACAGATGATTGGAAAGTATTTTTAATTGCTTTTAAATTACAGAGAAGTGCTTTTAGAAGAAAAAAAATTCCTTTGTACTATTAAAAGCAACTTCTTTTTATACTTAACCGCCACACTTTGCCTCTTCTCCTAACTCTTAATTCCCTATATAGAGAGGGCATGTTGGAGAAATGTACTGATTTAGGACATTTCAAGGGACTTCTGATTTGGAAGAACACCCGTTCTTCTCTTTTTCTTCTTAATGAGAATGTTATTCTTCATTCTTACCCTATGGATCACCGTCTGGTTCTCTAGCAACCAGCAAGACCTGGTAAGAAAATTGTTATATTTAGCAGTGGCTTCTTTATCTAACTCTGAAAAGCAGAAGCCTTTATTTCAGAGTGTGTTAAAGAGTTCCTGGCAGGGAGGTCAGGGAGTCAGAGAGAGGGAATTGAGTCTGTGTGTTGGATGTTTGTTATGACTTGGCATTGATAAATTATCCTTATAGTCAACAGTGAAGCTGGCTGACTCTTGTCAGATGGTTTCCATGGAAAACAGTAACGTGGTTTCAATTTAAAACAAAAGGTTTTTGTAATTTTTGTTGTTGTTGTTTAAAAATGTAGCCTGACTTTGAAACAGAGGATTTGTTTTAGCAATAACCTTCTCTCTGCTCCCTCACAGCAGTGCAAATGTACATGTTTAACCAGTTTTGAGTTTCAGGTGTAGATTTGGCAGGTAATAGCATTAAGTTAACTATTCTGTTTTGATCACCTTGCCCAAATTAACAGCTCTATGACTTCTTTGTTTGCAGAGTTTGGTTCCTTTTGGCAATCAGCAGGGCCAATGAGTTGTCTAGTTGGTGCCTCCTATGGCATTTTGGGCTGTATTTTCTCCAAGCTAGAGTTCATTTATAATTAGCCTAGAGTCAAATAGCTAATGTTGAGATTTGCAACTGTAATTTCACTTGTAGCTTAAATTTGTATGCCAGTGTTTACTTTTGGACACTTTTTCTTTTTTGGGCTAGGAACTTTTTCTTGCTCTTCCAGTTGTCAGCTGTGTGTGTGTGTGTCTGTCTGTCTTGGGGCTGAGGTACTGGGGATTGAACCCAAGAGCATTCTGTGTCAATAAGTGGTATTTCCAACTGTTTTTAAATTTTATTTTGAGACATGGTCTTAACTAAGTTGCCAAGTCTGTCTTCAAACTTGTGATATACTTGCCTTAGTCTTCTAGGTCACTGGGATTACAGGTACACACCATCATGTCTGTCTGCTTATTAATTTTTAGTAACGTTTTATAGTTAGATGATTTTTTGGTGGTGATTTACTTGAACATTAAAAATGAAAGCAAAAAAGATTGGTCTTGATATCCTCATTTTCAGTTGTATTTTTATTGAATCCCAATTTGGGTTAAAAACATTTCATAAATAAAATTGATTTAAGGCTGGGTGTGGTGGCACACGCTTATTATCCCAGAGGCTGAGACAGGAAGATCACAGACTTGGCCAGCCTCAGCTACTTGTGAGGTCCTCTGTAACTTAGTGAGACCCTATTTCAAAATAAAGAATAAAAAATAGGGCTGGGAGGTATGGCTTGGAGGTAGAACGCCCCTGGGTTCAATCCCTAGTACCATAGTAAACAAACAAACAAATAATAAATAAAATTTTGATTTAAAGTTCAGTAAAAAAAACCTTTAAAGTCTTTTTAAATATATTAATGTGTATGAGTACTTGTGCTTAATTCCTTCCTGAGTTTTACACCTATCTTCTTTAGTTCTCATAGCAGCCTTATGATGTCTAGATGACGAAACTGCTAAGAAAGATTCTATATTTTTCCCAAGGCTTTATAGCTGTGTGAATCAATTTCTGTGGGATTCACAACTCTTCCTCTTGACCACTGTGTTATATTCATCTGGATCCCACCCTCCAGTGCTCTCATTTTCTTCTCCATAGCTTCCTTTATCCTCAGTTCTGACAGGTGTTTCCCTGTTTTTCTTTGTCAAGACAGCTTTAATAAGATGTAGTTTACATATTATAAAACTCTTTCACTTCACCTATACTGTTGGGTGATTTGTAATGAATTAACAGAGTTGTATAACCAACATCGCATCATCAACCAAAAAGATGCCGTCTTACATTTCTGAACTTTTTTTTTTTTTTCTTTTTTGCGGTTTTGGGGATGGAACCCAGGGACATTCTACCTCTGAGCTATACCCCCAGTCCTATTTTTTATTCTTTATTTTGAAACAGGGGTTTCACTAAGTTGCAGAGGCCCTCACTAAGTAGCTAAGGCTGGCCGAGAACCCGGATCCTCCTGTCCCAGACTCTCAAGTACTGGGATTACACACGTGTGCAACCACACCTGGCTATTTCTGGACTTTTTAAAACATGCTTCTTGAACGATGGATCTGTATGCTACATTCCTTCCTCTTCTGATATTTAGTTTATTCCCTTTAATAATTAATTAGATAGCCAGGAGTTGTCTAATAAATGAAACCAGACAGTGTCTCAGAACTTGATTTGGAGAGCATAGCCATCATGGAGCTAGACCTCACCATGGACTCTTCTTATTTCACTGCATTCCTTCCATGTCCACTTCAAAAAGAGCTAATATCCTTTGCACTCATTTATTTTTTAAATTCCCGAAGTTATACATTTAGAGTGGCTAAGTTTTGCCTGTAGCTTTTAAGTAATTTCTTCACTGCATTTTGTTGTTTTAGGTGCCACTGAGTTACTGCTCTTGGCCCGAAGGACAGACTTGAGACGCATTTCTTTGGACACTCCAGATTTTACAGACATCGTTCTGCAGTTAGAAGATATCCGCCATGCTATTGCTGTAGATTATGACCCTGTGGAAGGCTATGTCTACTGGACCGACGACGAAGTGCGGGCCATACGCCGTGCCTTCATAGATGGGTCTGGCAGTCAGTTTGTGGTCACTGCTCAAATTGCCCATCCTGATGGGATTGCTGTTGACTGGGTTGCACGAAATCTTTACTGGACAGACACGGGCACTGATCGGATAGAAGTGACAAGGCTCAATGGGACCATGCGGAAGATCTTGATTTCAGAGGACTTAGAGGAACCCCGGGCCATTGTGTTAGATCCCATGGTTGGGTAAGAAGCTCTGCTAGCAGTAAAGCTGTGTGGTGTTTTGTTTTCTGTAGATACCTGAAAAAATCTACTCAGACAACATGAAATCCATGAATTTTATGCTGCTTTCCAATAGACAGCTCTTTAGCTGCTGTCCAGTTTTAGAATATAGTGATTGGAATGAAATCTCAAGTTAAAGAACTCTGGGTGTTTTGTCTTGAATGTATTTTCTTTATAAATTAAGTCCATGCTTGCTAATTTGGGGCATGGTCTGCAGATTTTGCTCAGATTGCATCATGATCATGAAAAATTTGGAAAGAAATTATTTTCAGAATTTTTTCCCTTCCCTTAGAAGATTTAATTTCATCCCATTTCAGTACTTACAGTGCTATATCTTACTCATTTCTCCAAATAAATGAATGATTTTGTTTTCAAAACCTTGTCAGGCCACACAACCTCTATTTCTTATCTCTCTTTTGGCCATATCACTCTCATGGTAGTCCAGAGAAGCACAACTTTCTACACACTTCCCAGTGTCATTATTATTGTTACATTTATTCATTTATTCATCCTTTGAGTAGAGTGACAAATTATTATTATTCAGTATATACCAGTAACTTAGAGCTACTTAAACATCCAGTAAACACAAGAATCACTTAGCAGTGCAGGAAGAACTAGGGGAATTCAGCTTGTCATCTGGGTATTCATACTAAGCTAACTTTTTATGTCAGAAATGACAAGCCATCAAGAAAAAGAGTGAAAGTTCGTGGGAAGAGGCACACAATATTCAGAAAAAAATATGAGTAAAAATGGAATCTCATTATTCAGAGGCATTTTCGGGATTGGTTCTAGAAATAGTTTGATGTGAAAATTCCCTACAAGCTTATATATTGCTGTTATAAATGACTTAAATACATCCTTTATATATTAAGTCATATGGTTTTATTTATTTCCTTTTGTGGTATTAACGGATGATAGCAATATAATATATGGGATGGATCTCACTTTTATTATCTGTTTTTGGCTTATTTTCTGTATACTTCTGTAGGTACATGTATTGGACTGACTGGGGAGAAATCCCAAAAATTGAGCGAGCAGCCCTGGATGGTTCTGATCGAGTAGTATTGGTTAATACTTCCCTTGGTTGGCCGAATGGTTTAGCCTTGGATTATGATGAAGGCAAAATATACTGGGGAGATGCCAAAACAGACAAAATCGAGGTTTGTTTCTTTGTTTTTCCACTTTAAAACTACATATAATACATACATGTATGTTTTTGGTTTTTTTTAAAACTTGATAGTTATCTGATGTAGGTAATTTTGCCTCTTAACAGTTCTCTAGGGTTCCAGAGGTGTTTTTTACAGATTCTTACTCAGCTTTCATGATTCTATGGATAATAAATTCTCTTTCACCTAATCTCCGGATATTGGAGTTATATTGGTATGAGAAATGGACCTTCATTTACTTCTAGTCTAAAAGCTTATGTAAATGATTCTCCTGGTTTTGAGTAAAGCTATTCCCTGAATTTCCTAGATAGGAGGCAGTTTTAGCAAATGGAAATTAGGTAAGATCATTACTGAAAGAAGGAGCTGGCAGTCCTAAGTTGGGAAAACAAAGCATATACATGCATACATGTTGTGATAGTGTATTAAATGTTAAGATGCTTGCTTTGCAAACAATGTTTAAATTTATTTATAGACTTGTGGGGAAAAGATTAATTAGCCAAAGCTTGGGAAAAATATTTACCAAGTGGTAGAATTAAGTTTGTGACAGCCAAATAGAATTGTGGTGAAAATAATCAGTGGTGAATATTTTATCACAGTGCTTTGTAAGTGGCATATACTCTTGCTATTGAAGGGGAAGTTTAAAATCCACAACTTTGAATTGGGCTGTGCAAAAGATTTTATGGATCACATACTATAAGACAGGCTTAGGATCTTACTTTTCCTTTGAAGGAAGCATGATTTCTCATATAAGGAATGGCTTTGAATGGCTCTTTGGAGAGCCACTGCACAATCTAATGGATAGAAAATATTTAGAAAGGCAGTTCTGTGGAGTGCCAGGAACTCTGAGGGAAAAATGAATTAAAGGGCTTTCCTTCCAGAGTGGAAACTTGGAATAGAAGAAACCCATTAGTATTCCAACAGGCCTGAATACTGAAAATGGCATCTCTTATTCTTGCAGCTGGTTTCCATTAACAGAACATTCTGCATAGACTAACCTTTAAGAATTTCTCCGTTATTAGTGTTTCAGTGCACCTCCCTCCCCCCTTTTAAAATCCGACTTAGTGTTTTGGAGGGCAGTGCTAATGAGACAGAGGTGATGGGTTCATTTTTTAGACAGGCTGTTGGCTTCATTTGGTTCTGCTTGAGTACAAAATGCGCACCTAATCCCAGCCAGCTCACAGTTGTGTATCGTGGGCCAATTATGAATCATACCTGAGTGTATAGGTATTACTACTCTAAAGAGAATAGTTTAAAGCCTGCGTGTCCTACAAGAAAGAATGTCTATAGCAATGAATTTTTTTTTTCTTTTTATTTTTTTGCAGGGGTGGGGACTAAACCCAGGGTCTCATGCATGCTAGGCAAGTATTCTACCACTCAGCTAAGGCCCCAGCCCCTGTAGCAATGAAATTTACATAAGAAAAGAACACTTGATTTACTATCCCATAGAAATTTTTAAAATTCCGTGTTTGGCTATGAAATACATTATGATAAGAGACTATAATGTACCAACAAAAGTATTAAAAAATTCCATATTTGGTCTTTTTGAGGTTAATATGCCAGGTTAACTCAAAAACAAAAGAATTGTTTCTTGAAAAATTTCAAGTCTAAGTTTCCCTACCTTAGTTATATTTAATACTGTGGGTACAGAAATTTATACAAAGGCCACATTTAGATGTTCTGAGTGGCAGTATTTAAGAATAAAAATGAGTATACCTATAACAATATATAATATCGATTAAACTTTTTTTTTTTGCAGTACTGGGGATTGAACCCAGGGGAATTCTATCTCCGAGCTACATCCTATGCCCTATTTTTATCCTATATTTTGAAACAGGGTCTCACTAAGTTGCAGAGGGCCTCACTCAGTAGCTGAGACTGGCTGTGGACCCACAATCCTCCTGTCTCAGCCTCCCAAGTACTGGGATTTCAAGTGTGTGCCACCACGCCCAGCTCGATTAAACAGTTTTTTAGTTTGCAGTGAACAAGGTAGATCTCGTTTCTGTCTTGAGCCAGGCATATGTATAAGGTGGTGCCATTGCTGCCTTGCCCTTCTCTCCTTCCCCCAAGTGATGCCGGCATTCTTACCTGCCTTCTTTTCTTCTTCCAGGTATCAGACACAGAACCACTGTTTCTTCTTTGTCCTCTTATATAGATTGTTTGATATTAGTGGTAAATTTACTTACATCAAACTATGTTCAAATAGATGGCCCCCCTTTTTTTCCTCTAGAAATTCTGATGAGCTTCCTCTGGCTGGGCATCAGTGCTTTTGCAGTTTTCTTTTCAGAGACATATCTAGGGAGTAGGAAGAACAGGTATTGTTACTTATTCCCTTCTTATGATGATGTATAAAATTGCAGGAAACGGGGCAAACTAAGGAAAGAGCATAGGTCTTCATCATCTAACCAATCTTGCATAATTTGAGAACTTTTCTCTCCTGATTAGTGATTTTGGAGCAACTACCACCACCAGTGTTTCATCTCCTTTTACTTGATAGTAGGTGGATAATATTGAACTTGAAAACCTTTGGAAAGCTAGGTAATTTTGAAAATGTCTCTACCAGCTGGGCGGGGTGGCGTGGCACACGCTTGTAATCCCAGTACTTAAGAGGCTGAGACAGGAGGATTGCAGGTTCCTGGCCAGCATCAGCAACTTGGGAGGCCCTTTGCAACTTAGTGAAAGACCCTGTTTCAAAATAAAGAATAAAAAAATCAAGCTGAGGGTATGGGTGTGGTGGCGTATGATTGAAATCCCAGCATTTGGGAGGCTGAGACCGGAGGATCCGGGTTTGAGGCCAGCCTCAGCTACTTAGTGAGGCACTCCGCAACTTAGTGAGACCCGGTTTTAAAATAAAGAGTAAAAAATAGGGCTGGGGGTATAGCTCAGAGGTAGAATACCCCCGAGTTCAATCCCCAGTACTGCAAAAAAGAAAATGTCTCAACTAGGTGCAGTGGTACACACCTTTAATGGTAGTGACTTGGGAAGTTGAGATAGGAGAATTGCAAGTTTGAGGCCAGCCTCAGCAATTTAACAAGACCATGTCTCAAAATAAAAAGGGTGTAGTTCAGTGGTAAAGCACCCTTGTGTTCAATCCCCAGTACTGCAAACAAACAAAAACCCCTAAACAAAACCCTCCTCTGTGTGTGTGTGTGTGTGTGTGTGTGTGTGTGTGTGTGTGTGTGTGTGATATCCATCATCTCTTTATTTGGTGGTACTGGGGATTGAACCCAGCATTGTTCTACCTCTGAGCTACACTTTAGCCCTTTTTATTTTTTGAACAGGGTTTCACTTAGGGTACTGAGAATCTAGCTGTGTTGCTGAAGCTGTCCTTGAACTTGTGATCTTCCTTTCTTAACCTTGCATGTACTGGCATGTACCACTACACCTGGCTAAAAGCATCTCTTTAGAAGTTTATTTGCTAGCCCGTTGTTGTATATAGCTGATCCCAAGTGCTGATCTGACACTGGTATCAGGGACATACTTTGTTATAGTCCCATCCTCTTGAGCTAGTGTCCCAATAATTTCAGCTACTTAGGAGGCTGAGAGAGGAGGATTGCAAATTCAAGGCCAGTTTCAGCAACTTAGCAAGACCTTATCTTAAAAAATTAAAAATAAAAACTGGTTATGGTAGTGTACATCGGTAATCCTAGTACTTAAGAGACTGAGAGTAGGATTGCCAACTGACATGGAAACGTAGCAAAACTCTGTTTCAAAATAAAAAATAAATAAGTCTAGTCGGGCGTGGTGGTGCACGCTTGTAATCCCAGCATTTGGGAGGCTGAGACCGGAGGATCCGGGTTCGCAGCCAGCCTCAGCTACCTAGTGAGGCACTTCGCAACTTAGTGAGACCCGGTTTCAAAATAAAGAGTAAAAAATAGGGCTGGGGGTATAGCTCAAAGGTAGAATGCCCCTGAGTTCAATCCCCAGTACTAAAAAAAAAAAAAAAAAAAGTCTGAGGTGTAGCTCAGAGTAGATAGAAAAAAAAAAAGGGCCAAGATACAACTCAGTAGTAGAGCACCCTTGACTTGATCCTCAGTACTAGAAGGCAAAAAAAAAAAAAGCAAGGAAGCTTCCCAGCTTTGACATGCCCATGAGTAGAAGCTGCTTATTCCTAAACCATAAGAAATTACCAAGTTATGGTTGTGATAATCCTGTTCTTTTCTGGAAAACTTAAGAGTATTTGGGATCAGACTGCCCCATATGTGTTAAGAGTATATTTGAGAAAAAAAGATGGTTATTTGGTAAATGATTCTGTGGCAGTGCAAGGCTGGTGAGTGCTGGTGTTCTGCGTGGAGCAGGAAGAGCTCACAAGGCCTCACCTTGCTCCTCCATGGGCCTCAGTACATCCACTCCCACTTCCTCTTTTCCCCAGCTGATGTGGCCAGATGCTGGCTGTGTTGGGAAGTAAGTCTAAGGATTAGGGAAAACAGGCAAGAGAAACAGGAAATCATGGGTTTCAGACTTGATTTTTTTCTCCTCTTACTGTAGAGAATTGTAGAAAGAATAAACAGATTTACCTCCAATTTAGCATCAGCTTCTGGGAAGAGGGATGGGAAATAGCTTGTTCCTAATGATTTCATATATATTTTGAAATGTGCCAGTGCTCTTGGCTGCTGCTTTCATATTAGAAGTGTGTCTGTGAGGGTATATCTGCTTGTTCTGCCTGTCAGCTGATAGAGGCCACTTATCCGTGGGTGTTATTTAAAAGGTACTTGCTGATACTTGTTTATGTTTCTTCTTCATTAAGCCGGAATGATTTCATCGCCTTTTACGAGCAAGCTTTCTAGTTTACTTGTCTGCACTGTCTTCCCACACCTCCCAATTTTTACTGTAGTGTTCTAAGGCCTCCTGTATTAGCAGAAAGAACAGTATCCATTATTCTGCTAGAGGGAGCCTTTATTTATATTTTATGTTCAGGGCAGTAGGCAGAATAGCATTGTATCTTAAGAACTTTCAATTTTTCGTGGTCAGATTTCACTGCAAAACATCTATTTTACCTGGAACCTACAGTACTGCTTACTAATAGCAAAGTCATTGATAATTTAAAGTTTAAAGAATTTCTTGCCATGATATAAAATTAAGAATGTATTGTTACCTTGTTTGTACTTTCGTGAGGATACTTTTCTCATTATATACCATTTTACCTGATTGAAAAAATTCATGTTTTGAACACTGGTTTGGTTGAAATAATGATAGTATCATAACTAAATTCTTTGCAGTTTATTCTCTCACTGTGTTTTTAATATAAGGCCTCTGTCCCCCTCTGAGCTTCTGGTGACAGTGCAGCAACACCTGATGGTATAGTTAAAAAGAGATTTTCTTGTCTACTTTAAGATCATGCAGATTTGTTTGAAATTTCTCTTAGTGTAAGTTTCTTTAGAGGAGACAATATTCATAGGTAGTTTTGTCCAAATTTAATTATACCTGGCACAACTTGGTTGGGAAAAAGAAACAGACATTATTAGAAACTTTAGTGCCAAGAAATTTTGAATAAAGAGGGTATTATTGTCTATGATGTGTGCTGAAAACTTGGCATTTGGTGAATGTTCTATTTCATATTCTAATCCTGAAATTGTGGGGCTACATTTTCTTCTGATGACAACTTCCTCTATTTTATCAATACCCTAATAAGGAAATATGTTTCTCAAACATTCAGATTTCTTTTTAAAAGAATGTCTTTGTCTGGCATTTGTAACCAGTGTATTGTGAAAGTCTGTCAAAACAGACAAGGACCTGTTTATGATGCTTTTTCCTGCTGCTGGTTTCTAAGATTAATTCTTTCTTAAGCTATAATAATACAATAGTCTGTTATTGAAATAAAGCTCTTCTGATTATATGACAGGCATCAACATTTTTTTTGAATTTTTGCCAGTTTATAACATTCAGTTTTCCTTAAAATTGATTATATTTCCAGTTTGAGAAATCTTTGAGATAGTGAACTTAAATTCCTAAGTCTTTGCTTTTCTGTTTTACTGCACATATGTATATGTGTGAATATATATTTTTCCCCAAATCTTTATGACATAAGATGACTGAAGAATGGTAAAACTCCATTATTATATCCCTCAACTCTACAGAGGACCTGGCCACATTCATTGAGTTGTAAACGAGTGCTGCCCTGGTATGTCACTTTACACTGCTTTTTTGGGGGGTGCATCTCATGATAAAAGTTTGTGAACTCCTCTTTGAAAGTTGCTTCTAGATACACAGTCCTCCCAACATTATTTAACTTGTAACCTACAGCAACCAAAGCAGCACATCATTCAGTTATATGCTATTGTCTCATTATCCACTCTATTTAGTCTGGCTCTAAGCAAGATTATTCCAGGTATATAATAAGAGAAATGTACTTGATGATAGGTGTAATCATTCTATCCTGAATTGCCACAGCAAACCCTTGAGCCTCACCAAACAGAATGCTTTCCCTCAATTAGGAGGTTTTGGATAGTTTTATCTGTAAAATTAGTATAATCTGATACATGTTGGTACTTAGAAAGCACTTTAATAATCAAGTTTGAACTTGCTTTTGAACCATTTTTTAAAATGTTCTGTCATTACAGTTTTTCATATCATGTTAATATAAAATAACTTCATATGTGTGGATATATTTTTAGTTTCAATGTTATTCTTTTTAAGTATTTTATTACTTTGGTTTTTGTACTCCTGAAGAAAAAGAATGTCGGTTTTAATGTCCTACTTTGTTGACAAGGTGGGGTCAGCCTCTTAACAACTTAAAACAATATTTTAGTTGTTAAGAGTGATAATCTCTAAATCTTTATTGAAACATTTTATAATGTTGGACTCTGACCTTAGTTTTTGTTTGATTTTGTCATTTAACTGAGTGACCTTAGATAATACACATAATCTCTGGTCTTTGTATTTAGGCCAATAAGACCATTTTAACCAGATAATATTTAAGGTTCCTTTTGATTATAACATTTCTGATATTTATTTAGTAGTTGCATATCTCAGTTTAGTAAAGAATGGATAATCTTCTTTGCCTTGGGAGAATTGCTGAAAGAAATTTATAATACAGATGACATATTTAGGGTTTTTTTTTCAGGTCTTCCTTCTTATGCAGTTATTCCCAGTTACTTTAAGAAAACTTACTGGTTGTAGATTCAAACTCTTTAGTAACTCATTTTTATTGAAACAGCCTTTGGAAGTAAGCTATCCATTTAGATTTTGTATTGATCTGTATATAGTCTACTCCATTACTGACATAGTAGGTTTAAATAAATGTTTAAAACTGTTGTTTGATCCTTGCCAAACATCATCATCATCATCATCATTATTATTATTGCTGCTGTTGATTTTCTTACTAATGGAGTCCATGTAGAGTTGTTTTTCAGTCTGAAGGTTACTTCTTTAGATGTGGAAACCTACTGTAATTATAATGGGTCATAGATACTTCATTTTTGTTTTTAGAAGGATTGGAAAGGGTAAGTGGACAGATAATGGCAAAGACCATAGTTTGAGGACTTACCAGAATGGAACTTGTAAAATTGTAAAATACTGGGCAGTTAACAGTGATAGATATTTTGAATTTATTGTTTTAATGTAAATTATCAATTCATTTCTTTTTCATCTTCTTTTTTTTTTTTGGTGGTACCCAGGGGCATTCTACTTCCGAGCTATACTCCCAGCCCTATTTTTTATTCTTTATTTTGAACCAGGGTCTCACTAAATAGCCGAGGCTGGCCGTGAACCTGGATCCTCCTGTCTCAGCCTCCCAAGTACTGGGATTACAAGTGTGCACCACCACGGCCAGAATCAACTCGTTCCTTACGCTGTCCATAATGAACAAAAGAGTCTCCTTCAGTTTATTTTCTATTTTACATGTGGTCTGCAAAAAATTCAGACATGCTAATAGACTTTCCAAGCTCTTCATTCATGGTAGTATAATAATAATAGTTACTATTGTTACATTTGAGTTAATCTTGGAAAAAGACTAGAAAATCCTGTATGTGTGTGAGGAGGGAACATACTGGGGTTTGAACCCAGGGGCATTCTACCTCTGAGCCACACCCCCAGCCCTTTTTATTTTTTGTTTTGAGACAGGTTCTTGCTAGATTACTAGCCTCAAACCTGCAGTCTTCCTGTCTCAGCTTCCCAAATACTGCACCACCATGCTCATCTTAGAATTCCTTTTATTTTACTTAAATTTTCAGTAGAATAGTATTGTTTTGGCATTTTGTTTCTAATTTTGAGCTTCAGAAATCTACTATACTTTTGGAATTGTAAGTAGAGATAAAATTAGAGGCTGTCTATAATTAATAGAGCTGCCGTTCAGATTTTTTTTTTTGTTATTGTTAATTTGTTTTTGGATTGACTGTAAAGATTTGGTTTTTATACTTGATGATTTATAATATTGCTTTCTGTGTTCAAATTTGGAAAAAGTCCTTGTTTATCATGTAGACTTCACTAATCTGAATATTGTAAATAAATACTTCATTGAAGCCGGGCGTGGTGGCGCACGCTTGTAATTGTAATCCCAGCATTCGGGAGGCTGAGACAGGAGGATTCGGGTTCGAGGCCAGCCTCAGCTACCTAGTGAGGCACTCCACAACTTAGTGAGACTCGGTTTCAAAATAAAGACTAAAAAATAGAGCTGGGGCTGTAGCTCGGAGGTAGAATGCCTGAGTTCAATCCCTAGTACCGCAAAAATAAATATATAAATAAATACTTCATTGGATTTTCAAAGTATTACTGATTTTGAGTAAAGGAAAGCTATTTTAGATCTCATAAAACTGGCCATTATTTGTTTTTAGACAGACACATACACACACGCACATACACTCTTGTTCTTTCTAGCCTAAATTTCTCTTTCTGAAAATTCAGCAGTACTGGGTCCCCTGTGCTTTGCACTTTTTCTTTATACTTTTATTGGTTCTTTGTTTTTATACAGCATAGTGGGATTCAAAGGGATACATTCATACATATACACATCACTAGGTGTGCTTAGCGTTTTTCCTTTGCTCCAGGTTATGTATCTTTGTATTTAGAATTTGAGTTTCCTAATTACTAATACAAGTTTCTCTTATGTTGTGCATGCCACATTCTTAGACTGCACTTTGAAACAAATTCAGACTTAAAAAAATGTTTGCAAGAAAATTTTCACTCAGGTACGTTTTTTCCCTGTACAGTAGTGTTGACTGTACACATTGTTGTCAGTAGATCTCTTTTTCATCTCACAAGACTGAAAGTACAGCTGTTGGACACAGCTGTCCTTTTCTTTTTCCCCTCCCTTAGCCCCTGACAGCCATTGCTCTGCTGTTACTAAGAATTTGACTACTTTATTTTATTTTTGCAGTACTGGGGATTGAACACAGAGGCATTCTAAGTTCAAGCTACACCTCCAGCCCTTTTTTTCATTCTTTATTTTGAAATAGGGTCTCACTAAGTTGCAGTGGGCCTCATTTAAGTAGCTAAGACTGGCAGCGAACTTGCAGTCCTCCTGTCTCAGTCTCCCAAGTACAAGGATTACAAGCATGTTGCCACCATGCCTGGTTTAAATTTGACTACTTCAGATATTTCATCTAAGTGAAATCATGCAGTACCTTTTGTTTTGTAACTTGCTTTCCTGTTTTTTTTTTTAAATTAAGGCAGGATAATATTCCATTGTGTATATATGCACTACATTTTGTTTAATCCATTCATCTGTTGATGTACATTAAGGTTGCTCCTACCTTTTGGTGGTTGTGAATTATGTTGCAACAAATGTAGAAGTACAAATATCTCTTCCAAGATCCTATTTTTTTTCCAGTTCTTTTGTATATATACCCAGAAGTGGGATTGCTGCATCATATGTTAATTCTGTTTTTAATTTTTTGAGCTGTCATCATTTTTTTAAAGCACTTTCTGGAACAACATATTCCTGCTTCATCCTGCATTCCCCTTGCCTCAGCCCTGAAATCAGCTGTTTCTCCAAGGAGTCCTGGTTCATTTTAATGAAGGGTACTATTTAAAAGCTAGTATCTGGATACAGGTTTTACCCACTGGTGCTGGAGCAATCTCCCCTTTAATATTAAGGTTGATTTTTTTTTTCTACTTAAATTCCAAAAATAGAATTTATTTTAGCAGTGCTTGGAAAGAATGAGAGGAAAGGGGGCAGCTTTCCCTTGTTTACAGGATAATATTTTCTCCCTTAGAATTATTTGGAGCTTCATGACAGTGGGGCTCTCAGAAGTGTCTTATGAAGCAGTTGAAATATAATTGACCAAAGTGTTGTTGCTATTCATCATAATGATGCCTTTATCTGGAAATCGGTTTTTAATTATATACTTTGCCTGAGCAATTCAGGTTTTAGAAATATGTGTTCACCATAGGAATTCTTCGCTCTTTCTGAAAAAGAGCATAGTAATTCCAGATGTTTCATATTCTAAGTATGACTCCTTGCAAAAATATTATAAAACTACCTTGTATAACTAAGCCACTTTGCTTGTCTTTTCATACCAAAAGTCACTTGTATGTACTGAGACATAGTATGCCTGGAAGGAGGTTAAAGCCTTGAATGTGGCACTGTAACTGCCCCTTTCTCTTTCTTGTCACATGCATGGTGTCCCTTTCCTTCATCTACTGGGTCCAAAGCATTTCTCTTTTCTTGTCACCTTCATGAGATTTGATGTGATCAAAATGTTATTCCATAGGTGTTTAGTGTATTTTAAGATGCCGTTTCTATACACTTATATTTTATACCCTGTGAAGGCATATCAAAGAAAAAAATAATATGCCCCAACCTCCAATTAATATCTGTCTTACACATCCACTTTTACTGAACTGCATGTTTGCATATTGGCCGGAGCATTAGCAGAGGAGTTTTCATGTGGAGCATCATCTGTTTCCTTCTGGAACTTCGTAGCATGCCCGCTCCAGCGCGTTTCCTGACGGGCGCTTGCTGTCCGGTGTCATCTGTGCCGTGAACGTGTCTCGTCAAGTGAAGTTGCGTAGCAGCAGTTTGGGTAGTAGATTGGCTGCATTCCAAGATTTCATGGTAATCCTGTCTTGACGTTTAATGGGCTGAGGAAACTGCTGAAAAAGGGGCTGTGATGTCTGTAGAAAGTTTGCCATTAGGCCGGGCGTGATGGCGCACGCTTGTAATCCCAGCATTCGGGAGGCTGAGACCGGAGGATCCGGGTTCCAGGCCAGCCTCAGCTGCCTAGTGAGGCACTCCGCAACTTAGCGAGACCCGGTTTCAAAATAAAGTATAAAAAATAGGGCGGGGGTGTAGCTCGGAGGTAGAATGCCCCTGAGTTCAACCCCCAGTACCGCAAAAAAAAAAAAAAAGAAAGTTTGCCATTACCTTGTCTTTGTGCAGATAATGGTATGGTTAACCCACATCTATTTCCTGTTGTAGCCTATATTCTCAGTGTGGTTTACAGTATTTGGAAATACCTCAGAATGTTAAGTCCATACCACGATGTGGTTGAGGCAGTTGAAACCACTGGAGACTCTAGTTCAGATTTGGAGTTAGATTTAGAAATGACAGAAGCCTAATTTCAGTTTAACTAATTAAATTGCTCTGAGGTAATATGATGAAGCACACTCTCAAGAGTTGCCAGATTTAATTAACACTGGCTCCGTTCCTAAAGCAGTGGGTAATCTTTTGAAATCACCTAAATTTGTTCATTTGTTCTGGGTTCAGAATGTACAAATACGAGCCGGGCGTGGTGGCGCACGCTTGTAATCCCAGCATTCGGGAGGCTGAGACCGGAGGATCCGGGTTCGCGGCCAGCCTCAGCTACCTAGTGAGGCACTCCGCAACTTAGTGAGACTCGGTTTCAAAATAAAGAATAAAAAATAGGGCTGGGGGCGTAGCTCGGAGGTAGAATGCCCCTGAGTTCAATCCCCGGTAC